>JANIJG010012148.1:26976-63033 GCA_024611175.1 Megaceryle torquata
GACTTGGGGGTGCTGGTAGACAAGAAGCTGGACATGAGCAGCCAGTGTGTGCTTGCAGCCCAGAAGGCCAATCGCATGCTGGGCTGCATCAAAAGAAGTGTGGACAGGAGATCAAGAGAAGTGATTCTGCCACTCTACTCTGCACTGGTCAGACCTCACTGGAATACTGTGTCCAGCCCTGGAGCCCTCAGCACGGGAAGGACATGGACCTGATGGAGCAGGTCCAGGGAAGGGCCACAAAGATGATCAGGGGGCTGGAACACCTCTCCTATGAGGACAGGCTGAAGGAGCTGGGATTGTTCAGTGTGGAGAAGAGAAGTCTCCAGGGAGACCTAATAGTGACCTTGAGCACTGGAACAGGTTGCCCAAGGAGGTGGTTGAGGCCCCACCTCTGGAGACATTCAAGATGGGGCTTGAAGCTCTGAGCAACTTGCTGTAGTTGAGGATGTCCCTGCTCTCAGCGAGGGGGTTCCAACCCAGACATTTCTATGTTTCTATATTCCATGTTTCTAAATTAGTGTCAGTTTTGAATTAACAAAAAAAAAACCTGATGCCTTATAAAATACTTCAGGATAGACGCTGTTGATTTTTCACTAGTTCATTTAGTCACTACCTTACTGCAGGCAACTGAAATAGAAATTATTCCACTTGTATTAACTCTGTTCTTTCAGTGAATGTTAGCAATTGCTCTGATCCTGCATCTCCAAGTCATACACCTTGAGCTGGTATTGTGTTCTCAGTATCTGTGTAGCTGGTTTTGGTACTGATGCTTCTAAATGTAAAGCAAGCAAGAAATGTTGTAGGTAATGACTGGTGCTTTTCTAACCCCAGGCAAACCCGTATAATCCCAGTGTATGTGATGCTTGAGGATTATCAGCACCTCACAGACTGGGAAGAAGGAAAATCTTGCAAGATACTTTTCAGCTAAGGGTGTCAATATTTAGACAAAGGGGTCCAATTGTGATCTCTGATGTACACAAGTGGAAAATCAAAGTACTTTTGCTCAAATCAGTGACATCCTAGCATGTCTTAGAGAAAGAAAGATTTATTTTTTTTTATTTACAAAAGAATTTTAAAGTTTTCACTTGGCAGTTTCATAGAGAAGATGGTTTGCCCTGGGAAATTAACCCTTTTTGAACAGTCAAACTACCAGGAGGGTAGAAGGTATGTTTTGAGCTTCTCACTTTTAAGATATTTTGCCCAAGCTTGACAGCTGACAGCACAGCAGGACAAAAGCAATGTTAAAGAAACTAGAAAGCAGAACTTCTCTCAGAAGCCAAGATTTTCTGCTCCAATGTTTTGCATATTGCTTATCTTCATACTCCTATCCAGTTGGATAGCAGATCCCTCATGAATTGTAAAAGAACTTATCTCCTCAGTTTCACAATCTACTTGGGAAAATTGCCATGTAAGCACAGGGAAATCTGACACATCTTTTCAGCATGAAGTGTTAAGCGGCTAAAATGACAACTATGTCCATTAAACCATCCGGGCAAGTAGAAGGATCACATTTTATAATGTTTTAACTAGCTCTTCTTCTCCTACAACATTAAGCTGTCACCACATCTCATATCTTAAAGTAGCTTTATGACCCACTTTCTTCTCTTAAACATTTTGATAGAGCTAACCAAAAATTATGGAGGTGTTTCTAAGGAAGATGGATTTTTCTTCATTCTAGGAAAAAAAAAAACCAAACCTGTTGTTACTCTCCTTTTTACTGGTATTCAGAAGTGTTTTGCTCCTGCAAAGCAGATACAAGGAAGAAAAGTGATAAAGTTTTCCAAATTCAGTTGAAGTGAGTGAAGGTTCCACAGAGTAAAAGCTGAGGAAGAAAGAGGCCATGCTGTGACTTTCCAAGAGCTCTATGCCAGGACAGTGACTGATGTTTCACCTACCTGGGGCTGGTGGACCTCAAAGGGTTGTTTTTATTTCATTTATCTCATTGGGAATCAAAAGCAGCCTTTTGATGAATGACTCTTCTGGGATTTTTCTGAAGAGGGCCTTGATTGCAGTCCTAAAGGGGTAACAACAAACAAGTACTAGAACTGACATGAATCAACATCACCGAAGGGAGGTCAGGGGTTTCATGGACAGAGATTGGATTCCCCTCTTGTCCCTTGTCCCCTCAAATAAGGGGGGAGGCCCAGAGAAAGGGATGAATGGGAAAATGCGGGCTGCTGCTTTCTGTGGAGCTTGGTGTGTTCAAGAAGGACCACCAGGACTGTCATTTTATAGCTGAGCCTAGTTGCTACAGGAAACATGTCAGCTAGCCACTCTTGACTTAGTGATGCTCCACCTGGGCTAAAGAGTCTCTTTGTATAGGATTTAGATTGCTTAATCAGGACATTTACCTACTGTGACCTCCTTTAATGATAAATATTTTTCAAGATCCACCAGACATACTACTGTATTTCTGTGGGACTGAAAATCACGTCCTTGGTTCTCTGGCTTGCAGTTCTAGAAGACATTCACTGAATGGCAACTGTTGCTCATTGCAGGAGACAAAGTCAGTGTACAAATATTTCTATCAACACAGCAGTGGCATTTTTCCCTGTTCTAGTAGTTTCTGCATCATTCTCAAAACAGCTGTCACCATTATCCTTAATGTCAGACATGTGACTTGGTCCTGAGACACTTGGAGGAAAATGTTACCAGCAAAGCTCTGACATGCTTTCCTCATCATCTTACTGAAGCATACTGCAAACTCTTCTAGTGCTTTCTTAAACTCATTAACAATTGTAGTGAGCAGCTTAGGCCATGCATAGCAGTCGCTTTTGCGTTTTTTTTCTCTTTACACAAATACCTTAAAGTATATAGGAATCTTCTTTTCTTGGCAGTCTCCAATTTAGGAACCTTTGGGACTCATTGAATGTATTTTCTTCCATTCTTGACTTATTTTATCATTAGTGCATTTAATTTTGTAGTAAGTGCACACAGCTATCACCTTAATATTCTGTGCTTGATGGACATATGTTAGACAGAAATAATGTCAAAGTTTGCAGTGATAGGACAGAAACTTTTTATCTAGAAAGACACAAATGAGCTATTATTTTGCAGTATGGAGAGTTCATTCCAACCATTCTTTATCAAAAAAATACTGTTTTGATTGAGAACAATTAATACATTGATGGGATTTCAGGTCCAAAGGGACCTTACTGATCACCTGCTCTGACCTCAGTACTTCTCCATCTGGGTGGGACAAAGGAGATTGAAATGTGGTTTATTACATTGCACATTACTGACTTTCTAATCATGATTTGAATGTGAAGGGAAAATGGGTTTTCCTCCTTGGTTTCATAGATAAAAAAGGTCTTTTATCAAACTGTAAAAATAATTTATTCTTTCATGATCCATCAAGAATGAGCAACTGGGCTGCTGCTCAGAGATTGTTTGGGGTGAATTACTTGATCAATAGTTCCAGCCATCAAGAAAAGCTCGTATTATTTAATGCAATTCTGGGATATGTTTTAATCTCCAAGTGTCTGCAGATACCACTCAGGATAAACTCTCATCACTAAAGTGCAATGGTGTGAAAGAGGGAATGGACTGACTATTCAACAAAATTTTACAATCACTTTTGGATATTTTTTTTTTTCTTTTTGACATGAGACCCAGATTTTTTAACTTAAGCATTCAGCACGCTGAATTCAGGGGTGAGATTAGGGGTAGGCAGAAATAGCCTTTCTTGGAAGTTCTGAGGAGCTTAAACTCAACACCAGGAGCAGGCACAAGTGTTAGAGTCCTTCTAGACATGAAAGTAGGTCTGGGAGCTGAACTGGCTAGAACTAAAATAAGCCCATATATAATCCAGTGAGAGACAGTCTGTGCAGAGCTTGCAATCTGCATAGACAAGAGGAAAAGAAGCAGATAAGGAGATGTGAGGAGCCAAGGTCTCGTAGCCCTGCATTAGAAGGCGTATATCCTGATAGATAGAGTCTCATCCTCTCTGCTACTCTTGACTGTGGTTGTATCCTTGCCTGGGGTATTAGAATGTGTTAAAAGATTATTATATCTATTTTGATCTACCTCAAAGACAGAAATTGAGAAATAATTTCTCTGGATGGATGCTCATGTGGAAGCTTAGATGTTTCTAAGGTAACAGATTTTTATGTTGGATGTTTTCAGTTCTTGATTCATGGACTGTTGTTCTGCAGTGTAGGAGAATGAAGGAAGCAGGATTATAGGTGTCCTCACCTGTCTTTGCTGCATTTGAAAGCCTTCAGGAAATACGACAATGTGTCTGCTACAACCTTGAGTGCTGAGGCAGATTTGTATGACTAGCTCTGCATCCTCCTTTTGCACTGGAATTTCACTTGGGAGGAAGCAGGTGAACACCATGCACTCAGCCTTAAAATTAATGTTTGCCACATTAATTTGCCTTCATTTGAGTGGAGGCAGGATGGAAAAAGCGTACAACCGGAGTGGAGTTTTGTCATTGGTCTGTAGAGTTGAACTACAGACCAAGGGCACACGTTGGTCCCTGCACAGAAGAGTTCTCTGTGGAAGCCTGTGCAATGTAGTCTTTAGTCTATAAGGTCATATAGTCATGTCATTGAGTTCTAGCCCCCCAAAATGTCAGCCTAATCTGCTCTTGAGGGCAAAGATGTGGATTCCATTATATAACAAGACCGATTCCAAAACCCCTTGATATAACTTCAGAGTTTTCTGTATTTTCAGTGCAATAAACCTATTTTTAAAGTGCTGTTAGTTGAATTCATAAAAAAAAAAAAAGGAGTTGCTTTGCAATATTTCCGTGATTAACATTCTATTTGAAGAATTTGAATATTTTTACAGTGCTGTACAATTCACATCTCACTTCATGGTGTCTCTACAAATGGCTGCAGATGCTATTTCTGGTTACCTTTTTATTTGAACTGGAAATGTTTCAGTGACTTTCCAAACGTTTTGAGCTCTTCATTGGCAAAAACCATTTACAGAAACAATGATCAAATGCACATGTTATTGCTGAGCCTGGTTGGTTTAATGGATATGTTTGTCATTTTCCTTTTGCCTTCAGCTTTATATTCAAGCCAGACGCCCCGAGAATCTGACCTTATCCATTGCCAGAGCAGCATACCATTCCCATCCCTTGCAGTTGCAAGGTGTGAACAGAGGAGCACCATACCAGCAGTACCAGCCTGTCGTCATGCTCGAGCAGACTTATATCATCCAGTGGAACGGCAGAGCACCTGAGGATATTATCCTGTACCCAATCAACTTCAACAGGTACTGCCCAAAGTTAGAAAATGTGCTCTTTTCAAAGGTATGGAGCTTTAACAGTTTCCCAGGTTATTCACAAGTGACCTTTCAAATGTTTCAGCAGTTTTTGAGAGTGTGGAAGCGAGGTGTTAATGGATAGCACTTACTGATGCAAAGAGATGCCTCTGCTTTCACTTCATTCCAGCTTTTTTGATGTGCAGAGATGTTTCTCTTTCCAGAAAGTTTTGAAACAGAATCCAAGTAAGTCCTGGCCTCCTGTCCTTGAAATCCCTCCAGAAGAGCTCTGGCTCTTGTTCGTTTGTTTGTACTAGTTGCTGCACACATAATTTATCTCCTATATATATAAAGTGCAGAAGTACATCAGAATGTGCACAGAGCTTTGCATCTTCTGTAATCCAGATAGCACTGCAGTCACTGTTCCTTTTTGCACAGTTTTAAAATGTTAGGACTCAGTACAGCAAAATTGTAGGCGGTTCTATTTATCTCCCAATGTTTTCTTCTAGTGTTTTATAAAAGCAGAGTATATCCATTTCAGATACTACCTTTTTCCTTTGCAATCTGTTTAATTTTGCATAATTCCATTTATGGGTTTTAGTACTGTTCTTACTTTAGTGAAATTACTTGTGATTTGCACTGGTGCGGCTGTTAGGAGAGAGTCCTGCAATCCAGTCAGTTTAGCAGTAGCAGACATTGCCAGGGTTTACACAGATGAGATACTGCAAGAAATGAGCACCACAAAAAAAGCCTGGCCATCACCTTGGGTTCTGCAGTTTATGTGACTCCTCAAGTATCAATAAAAACCTAACACAATAATGGGACAGAGGTATGCAAATTAATTTTTCCATGATTACACACAATGCAGCCACACGCAGGCTTAGATTTGCAAAGCAGGTTTTAGATAGCTGACGTGGAAGAAGTCAGAGGCCCCAAGGACGTGAAGTAGCATGTACTGCTGGTCAGTCAGGCAGGTTCCCAAGTCCAGTCAGTGTTATCCACCAAAGCCCACACACATCTGCTGCTGCTCCAGCAGAGTATCACTGCTGTGGTTCTAGCTTAGGATAGTTATGGCAAAAGCTTAAGCTGTATTTGCTTCCCCTGAACTTTGGAGGTGAAGAAGTTTGGGGGGGGGGAATACTTCCTTAGTTCCCATTATGAAGCCTTACTGGAATGTATCTGAGGAGGGCAATGTTTGCTCTCTATACATCCCCATTATAGTGAGTGGCAAATGCCTGGTCCTTTTGATTGAAAGATGTAGTAGCTGCAGGGCCATGACCAAGTCACTGGAGGATCAGTGTTTGCACACTCCTATCATGGAGGAATTATTAGAATTAAATCACTCTTTTCTGTATTAATATATCTCTGTGCACTTTAAGGAAGAGGAAAATCCATTAATCACTCACAGACAGGACGGGCTTTGCAATTACTATCTTAAAACGATTAGCTATTTCCTTGTAACTGCAAAGCTAAGTCTTCCGCTGAGTAACTGGTGGTTACTCCATCACTGTGCCAACTAATACTTGCCAAAGCTTTGGCCCACAGTCTTCAAGAGCAGATTCAAATTTGAAGGCAGCACCGGCTGTTTGGTAGAACTCAGCTTTAAATTTAGTTCTTGTTCAAGCAGCAACTTAACTACATTTTACTTTTGAAAACCACAATGTGATTGAGGTTCCTTTGTCTTGTGTGAAACCAGTTATTTGAACAGGGCAAGGGTTTGTAGATCTTTCTGATCCAGAAGCAGTTGGCAAGTTACATGTTTTGAAGAACTATAAAGAAGAAATATACTGTAACAAATGAAAACCACAATTTTACTTCATTTCATTCAGAGCATTTTCCTAAGAAATAGTTGGGAATGAAATGTGTGGCTGCTCTGTGTATGCCTCAAGTATGCTGGATGCTAACTAATGCGAGACATAAGGCTGATGCAACAGCAGTAGTGTCCAGATTGCATGCAGAAAAGTGGAGAAATGAGATTCCCGTGGAAGGGTAAAGGAATTGAGGTGAAAAAAAAAGGATTTAGGAGTTGGAAGGAAAACAAGTGCCTGCATAAGCAGTTCCATGTATGACCTTATTAGACACTGTATTCCAATCATTTCTGGAATGGAAGAAGTCTCAGATTGTGGAGCCCAGAGTAATCAGTTAGAAAATCAGGGAAGACTTTTACCTGTCTCAAGTGGCTTTATGTTTTGTTTGTTCTTTTCTAATCCAAAATACTGAACATTCTGCCAAAAAATGAGCTCTTAACATAGTAACATCTGTGCAGAACATGTGATGCAAACTAAAAATTGTTTGCTGAATTTTAATAGCAATAGTCTAGGATTAATACTTTCACTCCTAACTTGAGTGAGCAATTGAACTATTTTTAGTTTTGTCATTGTAAAATGATGGATAGATCTGTCTGGGAGGCTGCCTTTGCGGCTAGAGAGCCCTTGTGCTTCTGGAGTGATTCGCTCTCCGCTGGCTAAAGCAAGGTCAGAAGGGAAATAAGGAATTTGACAGGGAGATGTGTACTAGGATTTGGATTTCTGTGGAGGTCAGGCATAGCACTGGTGTTGAACATTTGCATGATTAACGCTTTCTCTGCCTATGGAACACTGTAGAAAGACCCAAAAGAAGTCATGCCAGTTCAGACATCTATTAAAAGACTGGAACGTCCGGATTCCTGGGGTGGGCAGGAGCTAGTCGGGATGAATTCACATGACTCAGCTGAAATTGGCAGCACTGCTTTCTGCAAGCTGTGAATCTTGTCCAGTGAGTTCAGAGGCACTGCTCGTGTGGATTTACTCAGCACAGGAGGGCACTGGTTGGAGCACAGTCACCAAGCAGATCTTTTTCTTTCTATCGTGGGCACCTGAAGGGCTGCTGCAGTACTTTTGTCTTCCTTGCACAGATTCAAACTGTGGTTAGAGTAATTCTTCGGTTTCTTCACTTCCATCAAAATATGTAGCTAAACCAAACAAAACTGCTGTCTCCGGGTGCTGCCATCAGCGGCCGAGTGGTGCAAATGAGCTGTTTAACGCACACCAGCGTCCCTTCCGATGAGAGATGTACTTGTTTGCATTCGTCAGGGGAGCTGTGTCACTAGCTGACTGATGGGCAAATATAAAGGCACGGTGGAGACCTGCAGGCTGTGTTTTCAGGCTGTTAAGGAACATCGCTGTCTCTGCAGAAATGCCTTTTTAAGCTATAGATAGGGTCGTCTGCCTAATGGCTGGGAGTTTCCCTGTGAGGATGAGAAGGCAGCTGGGTATTGATGCTTCTGGAAAGAGGGCAGGGCAAGTAACTTCTGACTGTTTTGGCAAGTGAACAGAAGGAGAATGCCGGCTGGAATTTTAATGACCAGGAATGAAGTGTGCTTCAGAATCAGTCCAGATCTGCTGAGGATTGTTCTCATCGGGCATAACGAGTGTGCAAAACGTTCATGATTGGACACCTCAGACCACTTCTCCAAGGGCTTCATCTCTTTCTTGGAGCAGTTTCTGCCCATCAGAGCTGTTTGCATGGTTTTTGTTTGGTTGGTCTTTTGTTTGTTTTGTAGTTTTTTGTTTGTTTGTTTGCTTGGGTTTTGTTTGTTTGGTTTTAAAATTTTTTTTTGAGGGGTTTCTTTGTTTTTTGTTTGATTTTTTTGTTTGTTTGTTTGGTTGGTTTGGTTTTGGTTTTAGTTTTCTTTTGTTTATTTTTTTCTCTGCTTCACAGAAGTATGAGAATTACCTGTAAGACTGAGCGAAGGGCTTTCCTCAAAATTACTATCCTGAAGCACAAAGGCCTGCAGAGAGCATTAGGCTTGTTATGAGAGGGGGGAGAGGCTGGTAAGCCAGGAGGAGAGGGTGGAAAACATTATTTGGTTGCAAGTAAGTGCTTCCTTTCAGGTGCTGGAAAACAGTACAAAGACTGACACTTCATACTGTAAGCAAAGTCCTTCTATTTAATAACCTAGGCTTTGTGCCTCTGCAAATTTTCTAATCACAGAAGAAACTGAGGCAAATACTATTATCAAAGGCACAGTGCTGTTCAGTAAATCAGCCAGGCTTCTTTGTGCTCTCAGCACATCTAAAGATAAGAATTAAATCTCCTCAAAGCACATATCTGAAGTATAGTGTAATAAGTTGTATTGTTGAAGCAGCCTGAAAAGCAGTGGCAATTAGTTTAAACATTCCTTGTTTTTAATGAGCACAGGCAAATATTTCTATACTTGGTCTGCTAAGGCTCAGAGGGAAGGGTTTTCCCTTATTAGGGCTCTCTGCTGTGGTTTGATAGAGAGAATTCAGGGAAAGAGGGAATTCAGGGAAATGTGAGCAGCAAATAGTATAAAAAAGGTATTTTTTTGTAGGTAGATTGCCACAGTCCTGCAAGCAGGGGCTTTCCTTTGTACTGCACCTCTCCAAGGACAGGGCAGGGCAGCCTTTCCTAGGCTCTCTCCATTGGCACCCTCTTAGCCTCAGTGGGAGACCAACAGGGAGGCTCATAATATTGTTTTTTGGTGCCTTGCGGCAGGAGTGGGATCCTTATGAGAGCCTTTTAAAAAAAAAAAAAAAAAAGAAAAAAAAAAAAAAAAGGTTGGAAAAAGAAGGCTAAATTTCTTGTCAACAGTATGCAAAAGGGCAGATGTTGGTATGTGTGCTTGGGCACATGTCCAGGCTTTCCCCTGCCGTGGTGGTTGTGCAGGGATGGGTGCAGCTGCACTGCTCAACTGCCGGATTTGCGAGGCTGGAGTTCTGTGCTAGGGCTTGTTAGTAATCTTAATTCAAGAGCCTGGAATGGGCTTGTATCTAAATTCTTCATTAAAAGTAGTGGAGCCTTTGGTTGCTGGGTGATATGAAGCCTCCAGGATGCTGCAACCCATCCAAAGGGGGAGATTATGGTGTAGGCAAACTCATGCAGCCCGTGTCTACACCGAGACTTCTGGGAGCACTCATTATATTTGTATTTGTCAGGGTTGTGTAGGTAGGTGTTTTTCCTATGGTTTCTTATTCAGTGCCAGTCTGATTCATACTTTCAGCTACTTGTCATTTTTGCGATTAAATTCCTTAGTGATGATAAGGTCTGGAGGAAAACAGAGATAACAAGACAAGGCTAGAATGTGCTTGTTGCAGACTGGCCCAGAATATGGATATTTCCTAAATAGTTTCTTTTTCGGATTAGTTCTCAATTTACTTTTCCTCTTGCTTCCCAGATTAAGAACTGCACAGGAAGGCAAAATTAGTATTTGAAAGTGGAGCTAGCAGTTTTTGATTCCTTTCTTGTTCTTGTACGTACATTAGTTCTGAACTCGATCCTCCTGATCTGGATATAATACAAGTAACACCAGCACTATTTCCAATAATAATAAGTAAGTGCTACTTGGGTTTCATAGCCTGTTCCTCCTGATAACATCTGTAATTCAGAGTTATTAATCCACACAACACAGAAGTCAGCAGATATATTTAAATTCCCTTCTGTCTATTTAAATCCCTTAAATTACCCACAGGTCAACTCATGGATGAAATCCACAAGATAGCTTCTTTCCAATTGAAAAAAAAACATTTGCCAAAACACCAGGTTGCAGATTGCACCATTTTAGAGCTGGGCCAAAGCAGGTGCATTCAAGTGGTCCTAAAGCCCCCTTTTTGCCTCCCTGCCTGCATCTCTTGCTGCTGTCTGTCCTCCCTGGCCTGTGTTTCCAGCTGACCCAATGGCAGTGGCTGAGATTAACAAGGTCACTCCAAGGAGAGATATCCTTCCTGAGCTTGAATGAGCTTTCTACAGCATGAATTAGAGCAGTCTGAGCATCAGACAGTCCTCTGATGGCCATGGCAAACCACGCTGCTTGTCACTTGGAAGCCTGGCACATGAAACCTGAAGGATTTCCTTGTTTACACCCTTCTCCTGGCCTATAGAGTGGAGCTACTCAGTCACTAGCCTCTCCTGTCCTGACATGCATCTGAGGCACAGCAGCAGGAAAATACAGAAATACACAATAGTCAGTGACAGAGTGCTTGGGAATGCATTAAAAAAAAAAGATACAAATTTAATTGGGATGTGATTCCTCCATGAAAGCGTGTAGGGTGGGAAAAAAGATGGTAAGATGATATACTGTATTTAAATGCAGGAAGTTCTTATTTTTCCTTGAATACAATTGTCTGTGAGCCAAGTGCTGTCTGAGTCAGACCCTGGTTTCAGAAGTATCAATAGAAGTGTACCTCAGGGCAGGATCCCTTCTCTAATTTGTTGTTTCTTTCTGCCTAAGGAGGCACATGAGTAAAACCAAAAATTTTAATTTGTATTAAGAGATGACCTATGATTTTGAATTTTTAATGGCATTTCCTAAATGGCAGTGTTTGGGAAGGGCCTTTACATCCCAATACACACAACTCTAGTTAGCCAAACACATACCTAACTTTTTAGTACCCCCGCAGCAAGCAGTTTTTCAGAGAAGTCTATCCTTAATAACAAGATCCTGAAAAAAAATTGCTGGATATTCATCCAGTAGCCATGTTTGTCATTGGGAGGGGTTTGGGTGTGTTTAATGCACTTGAGTCGAAGGCAGAAAATTAAAAAGAAATCTAGAAAAAGAAGAGGAGCAAGTGAGCTGCAGGGAGCCCGTGGGAAATGTGGTTTCAAGGAAAAGAGCTCCAACTGGGAGAAAGTGGTAAGGTCATGGCCAGGTTCCTTGCAGTGCTTGCTCCACTCTTCTCAGCACCTGTGAGATGTGTGGGCATTTGTTGCTCTATTTTCCCCACCGGTGAGGCTGGTTGGAGAGGAGATGGCTCGTCCTGAAAGCTGGTTTTGTTCCAAAGAGATTCAGCCTGGTGCCAGGCAGGTTGTTGTGAGCTTGGGATACATGTTTGGAAAGAAAAAATAGCTTTATCCTGACAGAGAGCAAGGAGCACTGACCTCCTGTGATTTGCTCTTGGGATGGGTTGGAGGCTGAATGGTGGCTTTGCTTTTTTTATCTTTTGAAGTTCAAAATTCAGCCTGTGAGAGACAAACTTACCAAAGCAGCATGTGGAGATTTCTGCTTGGTTCTCATATTATGAACAGCAAAATACAGAATTCCCAGTGTCTCACTCCCTTTGAAAGTTCAGGTCACGTAGATGTTGACCAAAATGTCAGAGGCCTTGTTGTTTTCAATTAGAAGTAATAAAAGTTGGGGGAGATTGACTCACTGGATGGAAGTCTCTTTGTTTTTTCAAGCCCAAGGAAAAAATAAGTAATTTTCAGTTGTATTCTATGGCATTCCTTCATTAGCTTACACCATATTGTCATCAGTGAGATCAGGATTTGGACTGTGCCCTTCCATGGTCATCAGTTACGTGACACATCATGTCAATAAACATGGTGGAGCTATTTTCTAGAATAATATTCATCAGTTTGGAGGCTCCCTTTGCTAAAATACAGCCAGGACTGACATCCAGCATAGCCAGCAACCCCAGCACTGGATCATACCCATTTGCCCCAGACTGTTACTCCATCCCATGTAGTTACTGTGCATGTTCATGATATTGAACAAATGTTATTTGTCCCCTCACAGGCAGTGGGAGTCCCAGACATGCACTCTTTCTATGTTCACTCCAGCCAAATCTCATCTCCAAGTTACGTGACTCATTTTACATCCCACCACTTGCAAAAGTCTCCCCTCCTTTGCCTGCTTGAACACATTTCTCTGAGTGACTTTGCTTTTGGGAGTTTGGGGTTGAACTGAGGGGGTGTTCTGAGGGTTGTAAATGAGGTATGCCTGTGTGTACGTGCAGATGTGTATCTAACCACATGTCCAAGAACAGGAAACCTTTTGCCTGCTTTTTTGCCTTTCCTTCATCCTTTTTTTTTGCTTATCCCAGGAAGCCTGTGCATTGCCAAAACATAAGAATACTTTTTTAACACTTTGTCTGATGTTTTTGCTTCACCTGAAAGAGCCAGAACAGCAAATGCCAATATCCTGGTGAAAAAATGAAGGCTTTTGGGTTCGTTTCACTGATCCATTTCCAAAAGGAAATAAAACAGGTTAAATACATTCATAAAAATGCATGAAAGTCACTGAGGGGAGTGTTGAATGACAGTAACAGAGGGGCAGAAGTGTCAGGTTTTATACATGCTGTTGTTGCCAGACTCTCAAAAATTTTTCAAGTGGTGTTTCAAACTTTTAGGACCCAAAAAACTCTGACTTTTTGCTAGTGCATGTTTGACTTTTCTCCTTCAAATGTCAATCTTTCTTTCTTTCTTGTGTGTGTGTGTTTGGTTTGTTTTGGTTTGGTTTGTTTTGTTTTATTTTTTTGTAAAAACACATAGGAAAATGTTGGCCTGATTAAGAACAAGAATGAAAAAAAGAAAGAAGAATGTTCCTTACTTATAAAATGAACTGAAATTTGTTACTAGAAAAAGTTATGAACACAGTTACTTAGTTTTGGGGTGAAAATATCTTAAATAGCTCAAGTTAATTTCCTACACATGTCAATATGACTTTTACTTAAATTGATAGCTAATTCCAAAATCAGACTTTCCATTTGAGAATATTTTCTTTGTTTTGCTTCCAAGAAACTCCTAAGAATGGAAGTTTAAAAAAACAACCCTTCTGTATATTGCTACATTAGACAGCATTTTGTTTATTGGTAGTCTGACTTCTGCCCCTTGTGCTTCAAATGATTTTTTTCCTGTTTATTTTGGTGCTGGTCTTTAAGCATAAGAACATCTAAAGCAATGGATATTCCCACAGCATTCAGGCATGGGGCTGAATTTACTCTGAATTCGTAAGTTGGGATTAACTATGAATTTGGTGTTTTCTCTTCTTGCTAATTCTGCGTGAGCCTCTGAGCTTCTGGGGCACCTGGGAAGGTCTCAGCTGATATGCCAGAAATGAGTGCAGCAGAACATGGACTTAATGCCCTAGAGGATATTTAGGTTGGTTCACATTTTTCTTGTTCTGACTGCAAAAATTCACCTCAAGCAGAGAAATAAAGCAGGAGCCACACTCTATTGACCACCCTGAAGAAGAGGAAGGCTTCCTGCTCTTGAGACCCAAACAGAGGGTCCTTGGCCAGTGCAGTGACTGAGGAAGGCACATGCACCTCTGTTTCACTTTGAATGCAATGTCCAGCATGTCTAATGCCTGATTACTGCTTGTTGCTTGAGATTGCATTTCTCCCCCCATTTGACATTGTCTGGAGAACAGGCAACTAACCCCCATCTGCTGGCCAACTGTAAGGCAAAGCCCTATGGACTGTCCTGCAGTATTGCTGGTGTTTCTTGCTTTGCTTTTCCTGGACATGGCGGAGCCCAGTTCAGTCACACAACCAGGTATTTGGGAGGGTTTACAGTGGATTTTGTACAAGCTAAAGAAAGAGAACCAAAGTAAAGAACTAAATAGGAAGCTGTTAAAATACCACTAAAGAGAAAATGCCCCCCTTATTCTTTCCTATATTTACATAAAGGATAACTTCTAATACCTTCCCTTCTCACGTCTCCTCCCAAGTCCTTTGTTGTGGGAGTGTACTTATTTCCATCTCTTCCTCTGCCAGCTCCAAAGTAGGTGCTTTTCATTTGATCTTTTCAATCTTGATACAATTTATTTCAGCTTTTCAGACAGCCTGTTCATGTGCACACTAGACTCTAGCACTCATATTCCCAGATACCCTGGCAACTCAAGACAGTCACAGCTGTGAGTTTTTTCACGCTTTTTTTTTTTCTTTCATCCTCCAGTTTCCTTTTCTAGTGCCTTTGTTGTTCCCCAGAGAGGTGGCAGTGTCAGTGTAGCATAGCACCAAAGCTGGTTCCCAGTATCTGAGGGAGATGACAAGCCCTTTTTGTGACGGTGTCTTCAGGGGATGGAATGTGCTAACGCAATGCAAATCAACCTTATGAAACAACCAAACATCTTGGGACTCCATCCTCAAAATATTCCACAGATATGGCTCTGGTACATTTCTTTCATTTCCTCTAGTCGGAGGCCAAATCATCTGAAGATATATCCGTTTTCTAGCTGTCCTGTGTTATGACACAGCTGGAGTTGGTTAAAATCTAGAGGGCAGTATCTGGCTTAAGCTGATGGCTCTTTGTGCAACTTTGATTTGTTATTCTAGAACAGCCTGTCCCCTCTTCCATCCTGTAGATAGTTTTTGTTTTGTGTTAATGAGAAAACCAGAAAAAGACTGCAATAGCTTTCCTTCTCTGTTCTCCATGTGTAATGCAAAGTAGAGGTCTGGGCATGAAGATTTCCAGATTTCTCCAAATTGAAGCAGTTTCCCCCCATTTATTGCTCTGCAGGCAGGGGTGGATGGCGGGTCATTTCAGGGGAGCCTTTGGAGAAACTTTGTCTTCTTGAGCTTTGTAGGACCCAGAAACACAGCAAATGGAGGTGGCATTTGTCTTTCTCTAAGCCAAATTTATATTCTTACATTTTAACCAGGAAGCCAGGTAGTTAAAATAATACATTTAAAGCCTTATGGTTTGGGTAATATAAGAAAAGCTAACCACAGTACTGATTCAGGCATCTTGGTGGGGCACACTGAGCCACTTCAGAGTGTGGAAAGGAAGAAAAAAAAAAAAAAATCTTGGTATTCAGTTTTCTTTTCAAGTGTAAACTCCTCTTGGCTTTCTGCTTTGCACAGGGTAAGTGCATCCCCCAGACAGGAAAGGGTATAAGAATCTTTTGCAGAAAAACCTTCCCGTCAGTACCCAAATTGCACCGTAGCTGCATCTTTTGGCTCTGAGCCTTGTAGCAAAGGCTTCTAGTTTGGAGCCAGTTTTTCTCTTCAGGAGGGTGGTGATGCAAATCACAGGATGAAGTAAAGCCATGGGGGACAATTTTTTTTTGTGAATGTGCATGTCAAATTTGTGGTAGACAAGATTTAAAAGATGATTTAACTTTACCCTTAGTTATTCTAAACTGATGTTGAAGAAAGAGCCAGGGAGAAGGAGATTTTAATGGAAACCATAATAAACTTTGCTGTAAAGTGGAGGAAGCAGGTCTCTTTAGACTATGGCTCTGGTTCAAGTCAGAGATTACTTTCTAATTCCTGAATGTGTGCCCCCGGTGAAATGTCTGCTGGATGCTGGTTGCCTCTCCCACAGCACCTCCGGATGAACTAAACCAAGCTCTGGCTGCCTCAGGAGATGTGAGTGGGTATGTGACTGATTGTACCCCAGACTTAGAGGGCAAAGAAGAGAAAAATTCTGGTTTTAAGCCATCC
The DNA here is from genome assembly GCA_024611175.1 of Megaceryle torquata. Lineage (NCBI taxonomy): Eukaryota > Metazoa > Chordata > Aves > Coraciiformes > Cerylidae > Megaceryle > Megaceryle torquata. Next base: position 43,356 of record JANIJG010012148.1, read on the forward strand.
TGGCACCTGACTCAAAGTCCTCTGAGGTCAGCTGGGGTCCCTGGATCAGACCTTTGTAATAAGCAGCCGTTGTTTCCAGACAAAGCCAAAAAAGTATGATTTTCTTTGGCTTTGAGGATTTGTTGGGTTTTTGGGTTTTTTTTGTTTTGGTTTGTTTTGTTTTGGTTTTTGTTGTTTTGTTTTGTTTCTTTAAAGGAGGAAGAGAACCTCAAAGGACATTTCTTTGTGTTTTTTGCCTGAAGACTCTACTCTTGGCTGCAGACTCTCTCTCATACTCAAGCCCTTAAATGCCTTTTCTCTTTCCCCTTGCCTCCTGTTTTTGCCAACAGAGGAGACTGGGTGCGTGTTGCCCTCTGCTATCCCAGGGAAGCTGTTTTCCAGGTGGTGACAGATTTCTACCAGCGACAGACAGGGACGGTGCACAGCACAGAGCACTACCTCGCTGCTCCTTCCCGGGCCAGTGCTTTCAACCGGACCAGTGAGCGGCTCTTCTACTTTGACAGAGCCTCGGGGTGAGCCCTGCACTGCCCCTGAATGGGCAGCAAACCCTTGGGGTCTTTCTCTTACCACTCCCAGCACTCACAGCTGTGAGTCCTTTCTCATAGTTAAAATTCAGGCCCATTCATCTTGCTTGGTCTTTTCACCAATTTCAGGTCAAAATGGATTTACAGGCTGGAGTACCTGGGGTAGGTCTATGTCTGTATCACTGAGCAGCACTTTGCGTTGCTGTTAGGAAAATGACTGATTTCTTGGCTGGACTTAGCTCCTTTGAGGCATCCCTGCTGCTCAGAATGCTGCAGGCATGGATGCAGTGTAAACATTTGTTAAAATCCATTGCACTCCAAAGGGCCACAAAAAGGATCCCTCATGATTGCTGCCATTCCAACACTGAGAGAGTTTGGGAAGGTTCACCTTCTTCATATTCCCATGAAGAGAGATTTCTAAAATCATCACATTCTAAAAATTAGCTTTTGTGAGAAAAGGAGAGCACCACAGTACATCTTTTATTTTGAAGGCATGAAGTGAGTCCTGGAGAACTTGGATTATCTTTATACAACTCTAGGACACCTTTTGTTAAAAAAACATATTACGAAACTGTTTCTCATTCAGCTAAAATAGTTTGGGAGGGAAAAAGTCTTCTGTGGTCTAACCATGGGTCCCATGATGCTTCACCTGACTAAGCAGCTACTTCAAGAATCAATCCACAAATGCCAGATTTGAAAATAAGGTGGGATATATTTATTCATTCAACCATAACACATGAGCAATCAATTCCCTGAATGCCATCCCTGCTAACCAGGCTCCTTGCTGATGGGCAGGTCTGTCTCATCACAGGAATTGTGAAATACCAATTTGCTAATTAGCCCTACTTTTTTTTTTTTTTTTCCAATAAATTTGCCCAAATTCTGTGAACAGGCTGTTTACTACTGAATAGTGGGGGAAATGGTTATTAGATGTGAGTCTGTGCAGGAAAAGCCATTAGCTGCCAGAAGCCATCTGGACCTGGTACATGCAGGTTGATGGGTCTAACCTAACTTAATTCTGGCAGTATCGGCCTTTTGGTCCTCTGTTTGAGTCAGCAGTGATTTTGTTTTTAGCCTGTCAGAGTACTGAAGTTACGGGATTGGCTTTTTTCTTTTCCTGTTGTTGTTTTTTAGACTTTATTTCATAATGAGTGGGATGTTTCCCCTTCTTTTTTTAACCCCGCATACTGGATCCTTGGAAAGGAATCAAGCTTACTCATTCTTTCTTCCAGACAAATAGAAACAAATATTTAGTTTTAGAAGAAATAGAATGAAAAATACCTCTAAAGCTCATGTATCTTTTTGATCCTGGAGCTGAACTGAGCTGTTTACATAATTTCCTGAGCCTGAATTGCAGAATGGACACGATTGAAAACATACTTAGAACAGCTAAGAAGAAAAAAAATGAACTCCAAAGGCCAGAAGAGCTGGCTTCCTTCGAGCTTTTGTCATGCATGGTTAGGGCCGAGCTCTGCCTTAGGGCCAAGACCCTGCAATGCAGAGAGATGAAAAGGTGATGCTGATATTTCCAGGCAAGCCTGTCTCCTTCTGCACAAGCACCTGAGCACTGCTACTGCTTTTTCTCTGGTGGGTTGTCACCACGCTGGGGGGCAGCACAGGTTGCCTGGGGCTGCAGAGGGTGTCTGCCCCACGTGACCCTTGCCTGGTGAAGGCAACTGGCTTGGGAGTCTGGGCTGCAAGTGCTGCAGGTCTCATCATGGCAGGATGAGAGGGCAGCTCGACCTGCATCCTCATGGAACCCGTTTTACAATGGGTGTGCCATATGACACCAGTCTAAGACAGAGCTGGTTTGTGATGTTGGGAAATGGGAGGGATAATGCAATTTAGCAAGTGCAGATCCTGCCTCTACACAGCTTGTCCTCTAAGCACACGGTGGCTCTGATCCCTCTGTTTGCTCTCATTTGTAGGTACCTATTTGTTCACCTGCAAGCCCATGAAGCTCGGAAAGGACACAGTTACTGCTCTCAGCAAGGCTGTGAACGTGTCAAAATTATGGCACATATGTACCCAGGGGAATCCTGGAGCTGTGACCCAAACCCCTTCCAGGAGAGGCCAGCAGCTGCCCAGCGCCCCGTGTCCCAACACCCAGCTGGGCCGTGCAAGGCGTGTGGAGCCCCACAGGTACCCACCACATGAAATAGCACCTGAGGTTATGCAGTGTTTGTGCAGCCACCTGAGGTCAATTAATTTTCACTGTGTATAAGGAAAAGCCATAGGGAATTCCCACTCGTGAATCTGCCCAGCATCATGTAACCTGTGTAGGGGAAAGGGGTTTGTTCTGAATTTCTGCAGCTTTTTGTACTATGCTTCAAAAATAGCCTCAAAGAAATTGCCCAACTGGAAGCATGTGAATGCACATTCATGGCACCTTTTAGTCCCATTTATTTCTTTTAAACAAGAAAAAAAGGACTCTTGAGAGGGCTCAGATTGGATTAACTTTGAATTCCAAAGTACGACATTGCTGCTGAATTTCAAACTGGGAAGTAATTCTGGTTAATAGGAATAACTGGAAAATTCAATCCTGATTGTCTCCTCATTTCCTGTAAATTCACCCCACTCTAAATCCTGTAGAATTGTTTCAGGTTCATACAGATCTACACTTGAGTTTATAGCCAGGTAAAATCTATGAAGCTCATATTCATCTTTTAAACTTACTTAGTGGCAGAGTGACTGGAGGTTCCTTCCAACCAATGATCCTTTGATAAATGGTGTCTTGATAATGAGCACTTGTGAACCAGGATGATAGTTTGAAAACATTCTTCAAGTTTTGTGATCATACATATGAACATTGGTACCTGGTGTCATTTTGTTGATGAAAATCAGTTAGCAAGCCAGTTTAAGTTTCTCTCTCTGGTGTAATTGCAGCTTGCTATCACCAGCACACCCTCAGTCCAGTACATGAGGATCCAGATCCAGTCTCTCTGCAGAGCAGACATGCAAAACCACTTGACATCCGCATTTATTAAGGTATGTTGTGTTTTAGTGCACTTGAAATGGTGATTAAACAGGGGAAACTTTATCTCCAATGAAAGTTACTGAAAAATCTTGCTGAGCCTTGGCAGAAGGAAATGGGAAGTTCCCTTGGAAGAGGCAAGTGCATTGTTCTCCCTTACAATTATATCCATTAAAGTCACTGGGAGTTCCTATTCTATTCAGATGAGGATTTGAGCCCTTTGGGAAAAAGGGCCTTTTATCACCTCAGAAGAAGAATTAACACCACCACTGTAATGTAGAGGAAGCAGGGGAAAAGCACAGCAAAAGTCGTTGTTTACAAAGGATGTGGGGAAAAAAACAAGTTTGTTTTTCTGATTTTTCTCTGCTGGCATTGCACTAAAAGATAAAAATAACTATTTTTCACTACCAAAGGAGTTTGGAGCTGCCACGTTGTCCCTGCACATGCCTTATGTGCCTGTCTAGAGGGTGAAGGGTGACTGAAATCATGCTTGCAAGGACACTGTCCAGGCTTACATGCCTGTGTACTACTGAATAATATATATATCATGAATGCTAACAAATGCCAAGCAAAGCTGGTACAGCATCCTTAAGGAGTCTGAGCAGCCAAGGTTTCTTGCCACGTGCACTGTCTGCATCATCAAAAATTTATTTGGAGCCATTAGCAAGCAGGTGTTACTGGAGGCAGCATCCTCACCTGCCGTGAAGTGCAGACACCTGCGTGCGTGCAGCACTCAAGGGACAGGCATCCTATCCTCAAAGCTGCTTTGCCTGTTCTAAAGCTTTAATGCAAAGCACTGTTTTTCAGAGGAAGTTTAATTTCCGACACATGTACTCCTAGACGACATAAAGGCTGGACTAGGCAAATGGTAAAGATTAATGTCTAAAGAAGGGTTCTTACCCTAAATTTTAAAAGGTGCAGGAAATTTGGAAATAGAGAAGTGAGGCAGAGGAGCCCTCGCTGCCAAAGCACAGGTTTTGTTCTTGTTCTGCTGCATGAAATGCAGAAGTCAGAAATGTTTTTAAATTTATAATCCAAGCAACCCCAAGGACTGAGTGCCCTGTTCCAGATCCTGTGGGTGCATGTGAGCCCTTGTGCTGGCTCCTCAGTGGGTCTGCAGCGTGTGCACAGGGGCATGACACACAGCAGGACCGTGACTCATGTTTAGGTCGGTTTGAAGTGGTGGTTGCTTTCTGCATCCAGACTTTGACACACTTCCCAGGCTTAGGAGTGTGAGACAGCCAGGACCAAGTGAAAGATTTAGTCTGCTTTTGCTCCTTCTCACTCCCCTCTGCTTACCATGGCCCAGACATTCATGTTTCCCTTACCCTTGACCTCCTATTGCATTCAGCATCCTCCAACATCTTCCAAGAGCCACTTTTTAACACTTGGCTCTATTGTTCAATCTGGCCCAGTGTTCCCTAGAGTCATTCACGTCTCAGAATGATGGGATGTATCTGAGCTCCCTGGTGTCTGCGGGCTCTGGATGACTGTGTGGATTGCAGTGCCATGTTCTGTATCCTTGGCTCAGCTTTCTGATAGCCTGACCTTGGTATGCTGGTGCTCTCCTTCGTGTAGGTTGTGTCCTCCCAGGTTAGGCTTTCCCCCAGGATGCTGGGAAGATGCACCATTGCTGGGCACCTCAGAAAGCTTTTTATTTTCTAAAAGCAAATATCATGGCAGTCCATTCTGATGGGTACAACCTGGGGCAGGAACCTTTGCTTTAGGAAAGGAGCAGTGTAGGAGCCACTTGTGCTACAACTTCTTCAACTTCTTTCAGGTACTGGGGCAGCCCTACCAAAAAGGAGTATATTGGTTTTGATATTTACATTTCCAGGGAAAACGATAAAAGTTTGTGTGTCACCTCTATTCCCCTCTCTGCTGTCTCAGCACCTCTCCCTTGCTCTGTGGTCAAATCTGCTTTGCCAAGTGACAGTAATTTCCCCCACATGGAAAGAAACTTTATTACCACTGAACTAAGCATTTTATTCCTAGGATACTTGGCTTATCAAATGTATCTTCCTAATACACAAAAGATGTCCATGATCTCATATCTCATGTTTCTGTACTCCATTAAGAACTAAGGGGTTTGCTTCCTCCTGCCATGGACCATGTATCAGTGATGTCACTTCATCTGTACAAATCATACATTTAAAATTATAGGGTGTCCACCCTTAATATTTTCCTTGCTTGTAACTCTCTTAAGGAAAGGCAGGATCAGAGTCTGAAGCTCCCCAGCCTGCCTCCATAAAACCTACCTCTGTTTTTTGTTGCAGATAAATGACACAGTTTTCCTGTTCAATAGTCGTGGGATATTCTTCGTGGTGGTAGATGCATGTTCAGGAGCAGTTGTGAGTAGACGACACTTTGACACAGTTACTGGTGAAAGTGCTGCCAGTGCAATAGCTGATTATGTTCAAGCATTTATAAAAGAGAGGTAAGCAAACTGCTGAGAGCCCAGTTCATGTAGCAGCTTGTGGATGATAGACAAAGGAAGGCAAATTACCTACTTTCATAACCAAACCTGTGCTCTGAACAGATCTGGCACAGATTAAATATGTACAAATCCCAAATATCACCCAGATAATAAGAGAGCAGTATCTCTCTCCCAGGATTGTACAGATTAGAGCAGACAGAAATGGGGTTTCTTGAAAACTGGCAATTCCTTCTAAATTAACTATTCATTTTCCAGCACAGAGTAGATAAGGCCCTTGCAATGACATTTGCAGTCCCGCACACCTATCCCAGTGTCCAGTAATCTCCTGGCAGGCGATGATTTAGTTTTCCGTTTATGAAATTAGTTGTTTTCCGTTGCCTCTTGTGACAAATGAAAATCACAGGTGTGCCAGATTTTCCAATAGCAATTTTCTTGGGCAAGCCAATAAATAGACCTGCCTGCCTGCAGGCTCTGTTACCTCGCATGTGTCCCAGCAATGGTCTGGATCATCTCTGTTTGTGTCTGTCCCACATTCCTTGTGGTTTTATGTGTCGCCACATAAACATGGAACAACAGAGATTTATAGATAAATTCTTGGCTGCTGGGAGAAGCAGGTCAAATAACCAGAAAACAGACTTCCAGTCCAAGACATTTCTGAACAGTTCATGACCAAGGATTTGAACACTTCTGAGTTATTACATCTGCATTTTTTGCACATAAGTATGTACATGTATCAAACGTGTATGAAGTGACATATATCTCTATGATGCCTGTGCATCCAGTTTGATTTTTCTGATAGGTTGTATATTTTGCAGTTCTAGGCATTCAGCTTAAATGCAACCAGTTGTGCCTGTAATTCATTGCAGGTACAGTTCACTGGGGGCTGAAAGCCCATCTATGAGCACCAAAGTCAGACTAAGGCTTGACTGAAAATCAGACCCAGGATATGGATGGTTTCAGAGTCTCAGGACTGCACAGGTCTAATTTAGAAACTTTAAACAGAGGCTTAAATTTAGGAAAGCTTACATGTGATTGAAATCAAAGGGATTTAAGCATGTTCTTAAGGGAGCTCTTAAGTACTTTCCTGAATTGGAGCTTAAAGGTCTTGCAGATTCTTAATGGAGTAATATTTTGCAATCATGCAGTGATCATTGTCCTTCCTTTCAGATCGCTTGTTCTTGTGTGCTCTAGAGATATTGCAGATGTGGTGGGGAGCTCTGAAATGTCTGTTTTTACCAGATTAGGTTCAGCAAAGCCTATTGTCTTCCACAAGGAAGGTAAATGCATTTATTCTGCCATGGTACTTTTGCTTAAGGATTACTAATGTGTTTGCCTACCAAATATGTACACACACTTAAATAGTAATTATCAATATATTTTCTACCACAATATGCCAGTGTAACCTAGTAAAAACCTCTTGGTTTAGGAATGGTGAGAAGTAGGAGAGTTAATTTGGGGATTTGACCCTACCTCAGCAGTCAGAATCTACATACTGCAAATTTTTCACCCTAAAAGGAGCTTGTTTTTCTAGCAGACAAACAAAAGAATCATTTGAGAAAGATTACAACTGCTTTGCAAGAAAAAAGAATTATAAACTGAAAGGCTGAGGAAAAAGAAAATAGCCTGAAGTGAAATAGGAACTTTTTTTTTTTTTTTTAATGAGATTTTTGAATAGAAGGAAGGTGAAATCACTAGTTTTGGAAAATTCTTATTATAGTTTTACCTTGAATTGATGCAAGAGATCCTTTTGTACCATTGGTCCAGGAAATCCATGCTGAGTGTCCTACTGGAAAACTGGAGGCTATTGAGTTCAGGTTGGATGAATAATTGGGATGATAAGGAAATCAGAAAAAGAACCACCCAGCTTGATGCAGAATTCATTTACAATCTCTCAAGCAGAGAGATCAGATGGAGAATTGGCTGTATTTCTATCTTCTTTTTTTTTCTTGGAGGTCTGGGGACATTTTTTTCCATACTGCTTGACTGAAATGTATATCAATTTCTGGTTCAAGTTTCAGAGCTCATTACTATGACTGTTCCAGAGGAGGACAGTGCAACCTTTAGAGCAGAGAGAGTCATTTCACTTCAGAGCTTGTTTGATTCCTGAGAAGCTGTTTTTTCTTTCATTCTTTCAAAAGTAAAAATTTGAGAGCTTCTTTTTTTTTTTTTTTGTGAATCCTGAAACTTCAATGCTTCATTCTTTCATCAAAGCCCTGAATACTCTAGAAGGAATTTTTTGATTAAAAAGCGATCTTTTTTTGTTTGTTTTGTCAAACTTTATTCCCTAAACCACCTGTTCCACTTACATGGGCACAACACTTCCAGGTCATTTTGGGATCTTGCTTCAGCCTGCAGCTGCTCCTTGGGGCACAAAAAGCAGCAAGCAGGGCCACCGCTGTCCTGGGCACATGCTGCTTGGTGGCCATTTCCTTGCCCTGTCACTTTGCTGGTATGCTGATATCTGGCGGCAGGACTAAGCTGCTGCTGGCTGGTCATGTGCCACCCCTGTTTTGCCTTTCCTAAGGGCAAGGGTGTTCACCCGCATGTCTGCCCCTATTTCCAGTCTGGGTAATTATGTTCTGCTCCATGAGCTTTCTCCCGCTGATTCAGGTATGCACACTATTTGACTTCACAGCTCCAAAAGTGATCGTATGCAGGACTGGTCTGCGGGGGGGGGGCTGCGTTTCAGGGCAGGCTGGAGCATTTCTCCCAAGCGTATATTCCTCTTGCCAGGGATAATGCAAAACAAACCAAATCATCTTGACCCCAGCAGGATCAGGATTTAGGGTCTTGTTGACTGGTTTTGCAAAACCTTATTTAAATTAGAAGTGTTTACAGGAATAGTCTTGATCCAACCAGCTGCAAATAGCCTTGGGAGTCTTTGCAATGAAGAGCATAATATAAACACATGATATTATTATTAAAATGGAAGAATACATAATGCCTTTGTTCTTTGTGACAGCAGAGGACTGGAGCAGAGTCAACATGGGGGCTAGTTTAGGCATAACAGGAAGAAACTGATGTAAACTAATAAAAGAAGGATTCAAAGTCCCTAACCATTTTAATGTACTGAAATATGAAAAAGTACCAGTCTTATTTAAAACCAAAGAGTAAAACAATAACTGAACAATATTCCTGCTAACTGACCTCTGGGAACCTATCTTAGCTTATTGAAATACCTGCAGATCTGTGATGCAGTGAGGTTACAGTTTCAGCAAGGCTCATTCCCACTTTCATCACCCTTTTTCTCTCCTAAACATTCTGTTATTTTAATCCAAGGGAAAAAAAGAATGGCTAAGAAGTTTCCATGATGTGTGGAGGGAGTCCGTGCTGTGCTGCTAATAAGTGAACTGACCCATCCAGAGGGTCACTCTGTTTGTGTCTGTTTTTCAGGGAGTTTTGCCATGCTTGGCTATAAAGGACAAGCCAAACCCTCCTGGATTACAGTCCTTAATCATGCTGGTTATCAGAAAGCTGCTTCTCTACAGCATTATGTTCCCTTGAAGCTGAAAGAATATCAATGTCCAGCTAATGCTGACAACTCACAAAAATTCACTTTTTCTCAGGACCACTCAGAGCACATCTCTGCAGAGGCTGCAGCACCCCAGGATTAGCATCTCTGTGGCAACACCAGCTAGGCAAAGCCTGCCGCTGCCACCAAAACCTGATCTTGTTTTTATGGGATTATACCAAACCGATGGTTTTCACTTGTATATTTTATAACTAATAAATATATTCTCATCTTACCCGCTGTGATAGAGCTTTATTTTTCAAACAGTGCCTCACAGGGCAGAATAGGAAAAGCCTGTGGGCTGCCTTTTCCAAGGACAAGTGTTACGATCTGGTATCATAAGGTAAGTTTTAAAGCAAAAGTCTGCTCTCCAGTACAGCCGGGACTCAAAATGAAATGTGGCATGGAAACTTCAGCAACATCCAGAGAAACAGATGAACTTTGGCAGACGTGGGGAATTCTCCCTTCAGTCCTGTTTCCCCCCCTATTAATGACTGCTTTTAAAAAATGTAAGTGTCCATCTGCTGTGGCATCTTAGGTGAACTCGGTGACATCTGCTTGGTAAGCATGCAGCAATCTTATGATAATATCTTCTGATCGAGCTGAATACACAGTGTGCAAGAAGGATTTATACATGTGTTTCTGTCTGCAGCTATTTTTCTGGTGAAATAGTGTTTGTCCAGCTGATGTGAACGTTTAATTAAAGACCTACAGGAATAAAACCCAGGATGAAGTATGTGCTGTGTAGGGTAAAGTCTTATGTTCCTTCCAGACAATGCTCGTATTGACTTTCTGCTCTCACTGAGGACTGAAATACTGCCAGTATTAGTGGCTAATTCTCTTTGATTTTTTATTTGTTTATGCTGCTTTTTTTTGAAGACAAAAATAGAGCATTGTATGCAAACTGAGAAACAACTGATGACCTCACTGACTACAGTTTAAGTACAAAGTTACCCTGAAATGATGACAGACTTATTTTGGTTTGAACATGATATTGCTTGGTGACAGCAGTGAAGGGGCAGGCAATTTTAAACCATCCGTGCCTTTGTTGCACGGGTTACTCAAACAGGTAGGTGAAGACTTTGTTTCTAGTGTCCCGTCATTTCTGTGGAATTCTTAGAAATGGCCAGACAAGTTGCTACAGGGAAAGGTTAGTGTTTTGTTGGCCAGACTTTTGCTCCCTGGTGAATTAGTTGCTCTGGCATCCCCACGCTGGCCAGCTGATATTGTGCCTCTGAGTGGGGACTGAACACCTCGACTGGGACGCTTGCCTCCATCAGACACGTACCACCTGGTGGTCCTTGGATGTGGAGTGAGAGGACAACTGCAAGGTTTACAGGCAGAGAAGGAGACCGTGGCTCCATCCCCACCCCAGGTAGGAGAAGTGCAAACTGGGTTTGGTGAGGGGAGAGGTCCTTGCTTGCTAGAAAGTGTGGAGAAATCACTGACACTGCTTAGTGAAGGTAAGATAAAGAATGATGCACAGGACATCTTGGGCCTGTGCTGGCTCCTGTGAGGAGCGATGGAGACTGATGTCCTCGGTGAAGATGAGAGGTGGTGGTACAAGAGCCCAAGTGACTAGGACTGACCATCTAAGGAGCTCCCTGGAGTCCTTTTGAACTCCAGTTCATACCTAATTGTTATGATTTCTGAGGCTGTGCAGGGGAAGAAAGGCAAGATGTTTTTGGCTTGTGAGCATAATCCCAACATTGGAACAACTACTCACAGAGCAAGCTTTTAGCTTCTTGGAGATTTATTTGATAATCTGTGACAGGTCCAGACCCTGGATCCCAATAAAACTTTGTAGAGCTCTAACCCCAGGCTGAGACTAAACAATTGGCAAAGGAAGAGCCTGGTGAAGGAAGAAGAATGTGCCTAAACCTCTGAAAAATCTCTATTCCTCCTCACGCCCCAGTAGGAGAGCAAATGGCAAATGTCCTGGAGAGGAAGGCGTGGAGCCGTGGTGAGCCAGATGCAAACAGTAAAGTACCACAAAAGCAAAAAGAAAAATATTTACATCCTGATGCAGTTTTTTGGGTAGTTAAAAGCAGCAGTTTGAAGAGGATTCAGGATGCTGTGATCCTCTTCAGCCACTGCACACACTTTCCTTACCTTGGGAGGGAAAAAAGACTTCAAAACCAGGGACGCTTTGCAGAGGGTACAGTTCCTCTACAGACCCTTGGGATGTTCAAGATGATGGTTTCAAAGGCTACTGCTAACCTGGCATGCACCAGAAGTCTGTGTGTGTGAAGCTGCGGGGGTAAGTGTCGCGTGGGCGTTGGGTTTGTGGGCAGCTGCTGTATTCCCCCGGGGAGTTCCTGAGCAGGAGGATCTCCACCCACATGCTGGAGTCCACATGGACTGTGCATGTCCACGTGGACCTGCAGCTAATCCAGGCATGTTCAGTACACCTAATGCATTCAGGACACATGTCTGTCCTTGTTATCCCCAGAGCATTTTTGCAGTAGGAACACAAGCTCTGGCACTCCCTGAAGGCATTAGCTTGGCTATACACTGGGTTACTGTCAGCAGGCACAGCTAAGTCAGGGCACCACGAACCTCTGAAAATGAGGTTCAGCTTCCTCCCACTTTGATGCTTTGAAAACTTCAGGCAGTGGATGAGGGTTTAATTCAGTGAAATGCTGAGCAGTTTGAAAGCATGTGAAACTGGGAGTCAGTCAGCCTCGGATGGGTGGAGTGATAACAAATTGCAAATGATTTTGTTATAGCTGAGCTAAAAATTGCTTCCCTTCCTTTTCAAGTGCTGTAAACCTTTGCAAAAAAAAAAAGTTTACTCTGAAAAAAAGAAAAAGAGCATAGCTTTAAAATAACTGTGTTTTTTTTTTTCCTTTTTTTATTTCTGTCTCAAAATAGTTTCTAATACTACAACAAATTTGCAAACACCTTAGTTTCCTTTAATTTATTAATTGTAAAAATTTCCTCTAACTCCTGCTCCTCATTCAGAATCTGTTTTTATGAACATTAAGAACCAAGGAACTTGCAGTGATGTTTATATATGAAAAATGTGAGCAGAACCTTCTTCCTTGTAGGGAAAGATTAGATAAATTTATAAGAAACTAGGGGTCATTGGAAAAAAAATAGAGTGTTGCTTTTGACTCCAGTATTGATTTTATTAAGAAGCCTACTCTTACTTGCTAGTAAAAAAGAGCAACTAATGGCTGGGTGATAAGCACAAGATCAAGCTGAAGGGCAAAGGGCAACTACATTGCTGTTATGCTCTGGGACTGGGAAAGTATTTTCATTAGAGATCCCTAGAAATGTGTTTGTTTATTTGTAAGGCCATCTAAAGGCTTTAGCTGTGCTTTTGGCTGGGCGTGCAAAGGCTCCCCCTACACAGGAATGTCACTGTAGCAAGAGCTGGCATGTCCTCGGGTCAGAAAGGCAAAGGTGTTCCTCAAATCCATCTTCCCAGCTGGGGCTAAAATTAAAAATTCCCTGAGTGGGGTGAGAAGACAGTCACTGGCATGCAATGTTAGCAAGAAGGTAGCAGAGGCATTAATCAAACAGCTTCTCCCTCTCTGAGCAATCAGCTTTCAAATCCATGTTGGCTTCTTTGCATATGAATGAAGAAACATGGAGCAACCCTTCAGACCGAGCCATCAAAAGACTAAAACTTCAGCATCAGCTGTAGCAGTGGGAGGGTCCAGGTTTGACCATTGGGAGCACAAGGTGTGCACTGTGGCCCTGGTGCTGACCCAGTGAGGTCTCCTGGAGCATCTCGCCTTGCAGAGATAGTCCCTGGGGAACACAGACTTTACTGACAGGTCATCCTAAGTACCTGTGCAAATCAGTGTCTGCTAAGAGTACACTCCCAACCAGACTAAAAGGCACTTTTTCCAAGCGAGCTTTTCCTGTTGTTCTCTGGGATGGCTCCAGATCCTCTCTTTGCACAGGTCTGTGGTCTCTCTTGCTGGGGAGTAGCAGCAGTGGTAGCCATCAGGTTTCTTGCTCCTGTTTGACATCTTTTTCAGGGAAAATCAGGTAGCTGCTGCTTTTTTCTCATCCTTGCCATGTTTGTAAATAGATGGTTAATGCTCCTATTATGCACCATTTGATATACCAGGAGGGAGCCCCATCTTCAGCACATGCTGAAGGTACATCCTCCAAATTGTTTCAAGCCAGTCTTAAGAAGCACTTCAAAATACCCAATATTCAGAGTTACTTTTTTAAAAGGTTTGGTGCCAGGCTCAGTGGTTGGCCCAGAGCTGTGCAAGGTGGCAGGCTGAGGTTGGAGCCTGGCGTGTGTTTCTGAATGGCTGTCTGTGCCACCCTGGAGAGCTCTGCTCTGCCCCAGGGATTCAGGGTGTCTGTGTGAACCCACCATGGTGCTGTGTTGCCTCCAGCATTAACACCAGGAGGGCAGTGGATGGGGATTCCTGTTTCTGCAGTGCACTTGCTAGTACAGTATCACTGCTGACACCTGCAGTAGCAGTCAGCTGAGGACTAATGGTTTCCTGCATCTACTTTTAGCATTGTCTGTTGCTTTTGTTCACTTTTGGAAAGATCCAGCGGCTGGGAAACATTTCAGAAAGTCTGCCTTGCCAGATCCAGCGATATGAGTCCCACTTGCCATTGGCAGGCAGCTTTTAATGACTGGATGAAAAAGCCTTTCTCACCCAAGAGAGGAGTCACAGATGGTATTTGAGAAATGTTGGAGATGATAGACTTAGGAGGACATTTGTATAGCCCTTATGCTCTCAGAGTGCTCAAATCTGCAGGGAGATTTGTTGACATTGCTGGTTACATCAGAGCTGAAGTCAGCCACGTGGCGCTTGTTCAAGAGAGAAATAGTGTATCCCTGTATCCCCACGCGGCTCCGCGCGCCGAGCCAGCGAAGCGGCTGGCTGGCAGGAGAGAACTGCTCCCCAGTCCTCTCCAGCAGGAGACATTAATGAAAAGAGTCACGAACTCTTCCTCTCATATTTTAACAGTAAAATCAAATGTGTCACTGTTTGTGTCTAATATTTGGGGAAAATGCTTAATTGAGAGCCTTTGAAGGAAAAATTCCTGAGATTATCCTCCAAGCAGCATTTTTCAAGCAGTGTGTTAGTCACAGCTGAATCAGAGGAGTCAGATCCTCTTGGCCCCCACAACAATTTGCTTTCCAACCCGAGTGCCAGTTAATACTCATAGTGCAATGAACTCGGGCTCACTGCAAGCTGAATCAAACACCCTACCTCCGCCACAAAATAAGCGGGGTATTCTCTGGACTGTGGCAGATCAGACACTACAAAAACATTGGAGCCTGGCACACAGCCGACACCTCCAAAAGTGGCATGACTTTCCTGTGTCTGATTGCTTGTTTTGATCTGTGCTGATGAAGGTGGATGTAATCAGGGAAGCAGTCCCTGGTGAGCAACCGGGGATATAATACCAGAAGCCATTTGCACAACCTCATGGTAAGTACTGTGCACTTCTTGCCTCTAAAGAAAGCAAAGGCTATGAAATTTCTTAAGCTAATTTCCTACCAGTTTGCTACAGCTTACTATCAGAATCAAGATCATGAGCTGGAATGAGCAGAGATGCTCCTCTGAGTTTTTAATGGGCCAGAACAGAGAAATTTCTTTGCTACCTACAAAGCAACAGGAAAGCAAATGCATGTCATCACTGTCAAAAAATCAGTCACTTCCCTTTATTTTTGTGAACTCTTATAAGAGCTGAACATATTTTATGACCACTACCTTACCAGTTGGAATCTGGCTTCGTGCAACACTAACATACAGCTGTGTCCACACTCTAAGAAACACTGTTTATCTTCAGTGACCATCCTGTGGTGTTAGAACTTGCTTAATTTTTCCTCTATCATTAGAGCAGAATTTAGTGATTTGGTTTGCAGATTAGGCTGTGTAATAATCGCTAATAAATCTTGATATTTTAGTGGTGTCTGCTGTACTTCGGGTGCACCTCTAATAATGTTCCTTTAAAAGAGCCCTGGCTCATCAAACACTGATGGTTACCTCTGTTGAAATGTCTGACACGTGCAGCCTGGTTCCAGCACGAATTCCACGGTGACGGTATTGCTCTCTGATAATCTATCTCATTCAAAGTTATAGCGTTACTAAGTGCATTCCTCTTTTCTACTGCTCTGTAACAGCATTTCAGCACCTGATAGGCTATGGCAAGCCCCAAGTCTATGCTGTTTCCAGAGCTCATGGCTGTCAAATACACTATACCAAAACAAGCAAACATTTTCCTGCTGGAATATTTCCTGATGAATCTGGTTTTAATGCTGTTTTTAATACAATCATTGGATTACATGTGATTCGAACGTATCATTGCACTTTGAACTATATCACTTTTATGAGAAGTACTGACGTGTTTTGCATATATACACTGTAAAAATTGCTCCAGACTAAATCCTGGCTTCTTGCATATCCTTTTCTTGTGTTGGGTGTTGTGTTGTGTTTTGTTTTGGTTGTTTGTTTGCTTGTTTGCTTGTTTTCTGTTAACAAGTGACATGAAAGATAATATGTGATTTTGCCCTAAAGAAACTGGGGCACCCTGGAGTTTTTTCACTTGCTTTTTTTTTGTTTGCACTTAAGCTGTGCAATGCATACATTTATCCTATTTCATCAGTGTGATGTGACATGATAGCTGCAAAGACATTTCTTCAGTAGTCCTCAGATACTGGCTTACACAATAAAACCTAATGGCTCCAAGGACTACATGTGAATTTTAAACAGTGTCTTATGAATACATAAGTGGGTGTCCTTGCCTCAGCGTGAATACACATGTCAATAAACTGTCATGAGCACAGGGCAGAGCTGCAGAATCGATCACTGGAGACTGGAGAGAATCACATTAATTCCGACTTTGACTTTCATGACACTGCTTGTTTGTTTATGCTGGGGGTTGGCCACTGAAAAATGAAAACATTAGGTAGACTGGTTTCTAAAGCAGCTTTTGGTTTTGCAGGAAAATTCTGGGCTGGCATATTAGATAGACAATGTTTTCTTGGATCTGAAATCTAAGAAACTGCATGCTTTGGATTGGAAGTGTGAGCACGGTCTATCTTGAGGGGGCACAAAACACCATTGCTAAAAACGTGTGGGTAGTGTGGGGGGAGGAGGTGTTATTGAAAGGTTACTTTGTGAAAATTTGTCACTCTGCAAACACCTTCTCTGTTGTGTTTCATTACTTTTTTTGCACATTTGAATATGCAGCCGTAGAGAGTCTTGACACTGGATGTGTTTATATTGCATTCCTAAGGTGTTTTGGGTTACATCTGGTGGTTGCTTTCTGAGCGTCTATTTGGATTCCCAAGTGGGTTTATCCCAAACCAAACAAAGGGTGAGGAACTGGCCATGGTTTCTTGCTCTGTTTGGGCTGATCCTGGAGAAACATGAAGGTGTTCTCAGCCATAGAGCTGAATGGGAACGCAAGTGGTCTGGCATAAAACTGGATATAACTTTTGTTGTTCAGTGAATGGTTTTTGCATGAGCTGAAAAAAAAAAAAAAATGACATTAGCTTGATGTTTTTTCTTCACAGGTATCCATCCAGACAATTACAAATCCTGAAGAATGGCTTTACCTGCCTCCAAATATCTAGCTGAAATTTTCATGTTTCTTCTGTTTGTAATCTCTTCTGTAAGGACAGGTAAGTTTTCCTGCCATGGGAGAAAAATGCATGGTTTGTAACACTAAATGAAGACATTGCTAGTTTAGACTGAGCAGTTTTTCACTCTTCTTCATATATAACAAGTCAAAAGCAGAATGAAAAAGCCCAGGAGAAAAGTAGTTTTCTGATGTGCCAATACTCCCAGTTGAGGACCACTGGGGCTGAAATTTCTGAGCAGGTGGAAGTGCTGTCAGGAATCCCTCAGACTCTGCCACACATTCTCAAAACAAACCCAGACCCAACAAACTGCCACAAAGAAATAACAAAAGAAACCTCAGGTCCTAACAGCTGTGGCTGTTAGGTGAAGTTGAGCATTTTGCTGCATTGGCCAAGCCCAGATGTGGATAGCAAAAACCTCTGGAGTGGGATGTGCCTGCCCCTTGGCTTTTGTCTCTTCCAAGAAGCCCTTTACCTAACCAGTTCAGGAAAGGGGAAAAGGGAAGCTGGATATATGTATTCTAAATACAACTAATCTGGGGTTCATATTTGTTTAAAACAAAGAGACCATGTGTCTTGCCCCAAACACTGCAGCTGCATGAAGCAACCTTTCATTGCCAGGCATAGGCCCTTTTGGTCAAGAAGCAAAACATGCAGTTAATTCCTTGTGCTGGGTAGAAGTTGCACTCTTATTTTAAAAATGACAATGAGAGTAACAATCCAAGCTGGCGAGGTACCCGTACCAGCTGACAGAGGATGCTCAGCCCTCCAGTGTCCTTGGTGCAGTGGATGCTCTCCAGTGCATGTCTCTTGCTGTCTGGTATGAACTGGTTAATGAAATTGAGAATGTGGGTCCTTTGTTCTGGATTTTGTTGGCTTTTGCTGATTGTCATACCAAACATCAGCACAAATTCCTCTTGATTTCCCTTTAGGCTTCACTGTCTACCTCTGTTTCTAAATAATTAATTTTGGGAGCACAAATAATCTTTTGAGACTGTGGGGAGCTCTTTTAGACACTAGCATAGCCAAGTGAATGGAAAAATGAACAAGTTTTATCCTGTCCACTTAATCTAGTTGATAAATTATGCCCCTATATCTGAATTGATCATTTTGGTTTTATTTGTCTTCTCACTGTGAGCAAATTTTTGTATTATCCTTGTTCCTATGGGAATAACAACCCATATTTTTGAGTTTGTTGTCACTGTGTATTACAGTTGTAATTGAATGTCTATTTACAATGCAAGTCCCATTTCCTGCCTGAAATGTTTATCTTTTCCAACTCTTATTAATTCTGCGTGTATTCTAGTAAGAACTTAGAAACTCCTTATTTTCCTCAATTACTGTAAGTTGGAAAAAGTGCCTTTGACATTACCAACACACTTCCAGCTGGCACAAGTGGTATAAAAAATAAGTCCTGGATGTTTATCAGTATTTCACTAGCTACAGGGTGGATGATTAGCCCTCTTTGATTTTATCACTTCATGTGAATGGAAAGTTTGCAGAGAGCCAAGGCATATGTTGCCCACATGAAATGTCCCTTGCTTACCTTGAATAGCTGGTATTTAATGGGTCTCTGGAGAGATTAAGTCAGTGTCTGGTCCAATTAGATTGTTTTCTTAAGATATGAAACTGGTGAAGGAATCTGAGATGAAACAGAATGCAGATGGACAGATTTTGTTGCTCTTGCTATGGAATTACAGATGTCCCTCAGGTTTCACAGTGGCAGCACACAACAGCTGGCTGTCAACTACACCAGCACTGGGACATTCCCTTGCATGGATTCACATTGTTGTCCTTTCCATTAACTAAATGCATTAGTATCTGTGGGGCAAAACCCACCCAACTTTACTATAAAGTGCCAGAGACATAACCCTGCTGAAGTCAAGGTGTTGATCTCATGTCTGTTATCATTGATATGTGGATCATGTAGTTTTCCACTGGTGTTTTTGTTTTAAAGGATAAAAATTTGAGAGCTGGTGAGAACTCCCAACCCTTTCTGATGGCAAAGGGCTCATTGTTCAAACTTCCACTGACCTCAGCTTCCTAGGATTAGGAAAGTTTCTACCCTCAGAAAATATTCATCACACATGGGATTCTCGCACTTGCAGTTTTGTTGATTAGAGTGAGATGTGAGGCTCACATATCGAGTGAGATATTATCAAGGAAATATTTTATCTTAAATACTTACAACATGAGACTCTTGGATTTGGTATGAGAGCCGTTTAGACTAACACGTCATGGCAGTCTGTAATCAAATCTGTGTGTCGAGACTGGTGATGTGTGAACCTGAAGTGAATGAATCCTTATTGCTTCTGCCCGGAAAAGCTCACAAACCCAGAGTCCATCTCTTGTGAGATTCCTATTGCTCTCTGTTACTGGGTGGACTGGTAATTCCTTGCTGCTTGGTGTTTTCATGTTAGTTTGAGCACTTTTACTTTCCTTTTCCAGTGAAAACAGTATACAAACGTATCCTTGCATCTCTACATTAAACAAAGCTTTTAAAACCTCACAGATTGGGGGGGGGGGGGGGGGGGGGGGGTTTGTTAGGGGGGGGGGGGGTCCTGGGAGGAGGGGGGGGGGGTTAAGATCAAGTGGGTGGGGCTAAATCCCAATGGGTGGGGTCAAGACAAGGGGGCGTGGCTATAAACCCATGAGG
>JANIJG010012149.1:0-11759 GCA_024611175.1 Megaceryle torquata
GGGGCTGAGGGGACTGTGGTTGGTGGTTTGTGTTGTTTTTTTTTTTTTTTTTTTTGTTTGTTTTTTTGTTTTTTTTTGTTGTGTGTTTTTTTTTTTTGTTGGTTGGGGGGGGGGGGGGGGGGGTTATCTGTTTTGTGGGGAACAGGGGAAATGAGGAGATCAGTAAATGCCTTTAAATAAGACTTTGAAAAAGAGCCGTGACATTACTACAATGAAGTATTCATCTCTTCCAGCAGACAACTCTAAGGAACTGTCTTCCTTAGAAAATGGAGATTGTTAAATCAAGAGTATTTCACAGGTATTTCATCAAGAAACTTTGGAAATACATTCTTTTCAACTTAATTTTCAATGAAAAAAGTATACAGTTTTGTATGCTGTTTGTTAATTGTAAACTTAAAATACACACCACGTTAGCATAATTATATATGTACAATATGCCATTGTTGAAGTGATTAAACTTTTTAAAAAGAAATTTGGCACTTCAGGCTGAGGGAATTCTGAGTTCCATTCTGTGGAAAATTTTAATTTTAATTGCACAATTTTTTTTCAGAAGAGGAACAATGAACATGTAAATAAAGATCTGCAGCAGATGTGGTTGTTACCTTAAATGAGAAATACTCTGCAACATTAGAGTTCTAATCTGTTTGTGTTCACATACTTTGGCAGTCTTCAAGAAAGGCATAAGCTAGTACTGTTAAACTTGGGAAGACTGTTGCTTCCTAATACAATGTTTTTAGGTTAAAAAAAATGAGAGAAACTAAGATGGAACTCAAAACTAAGTTGTTAATTTTTCTCTCTTATTACCTCCTTTGAGCACATTAATTAAAACATGGTTTTATTTTGCCTTATTCTTTTGCCAAGGAAAAAGAAAAGTTTAAATTTGTGCCTCTTTTTATGAAAAAGCATCTAGCAACTAGTTCATGAGGGAGTAACCTTTTCATCTAAACAGCTTTTCAGTGCTTATGTATGTTTGCAGAAAATAACATTTTTTTTTTCCTTAGCACTGTCTGTAATGCCATCTGCTACTGTGCTTCAGGCAGCTTTGGTTGTGTAAACTTAGCTTTCCAAACAGTTTGTCAAATGTAGTGGTTTTGAAAATGTATCCCCATTCATTCCCTACTGAGATATTTGATGGCATTCAGCAGATCCAGTGTAGTCTGTATCACCCTCAACTACAGTGAAAATGTTTCCTGTTTCCACACTTCTTGTGGCCTCAGATGTGACACAGACACCGGGACAAGACTTAGGGACAGACAAAAGTATTCTGCCTGTCACTACAAATTTGTATTAAATACACATCTGTGATAATTTTAAAATCCATTATTTGGTTTAACACCTATGTTCACAGTTCCTTAACATTTTTTCCTTATTATTTTCTCATAGCCACTGAAAAATGGATTAGTCCCACAACAAGTGCTGCTATTACCAGCAGCAACACACCCTTCTACGTTCCATTGACCTGAAAGATAACATGAAGTTTTGCCATTATCCAGACTGCCTAGGAACCATCTCTTAGGCTGTCCTTGTATAGTTATATATCTATTCCTCTTTTTTAAACTTTATGTCATATGACCTATATATCTTGCCTGTCCCCATTGCTGTTGCAATATGTATGGAGACGGCCTATCTGCACCCCCGTGATACTTGACACACTGATGTGCAGAATCGGTGCTTGTGGGGTGTATCCCCAATTCTTGAGTGATACACACCACTGAGTCTTTCTGGGAATTTTTCTGTGGGATGTTGTGGGATAGATTCTTCAAATAATTTTCAAATAATTTCTTCAAATAATTTTCTTTTTCTTCTTAAATAGCTCTCACCTTAGAATACCCATGTCAGAAGCTGCTTTAGCCCTTGCAATTGCTTTTGCAATATGCTTGTAACAATGTGAAATAACCAAGAAGAGCGGGTCCTCAGAGACCGAGCCAGAGGAATCAGGTAAAGGGTCAGCCATGTCAATATTATGTTGCTGAAAGACTTTCAGGGCTTTACAGAGGCAAAGTTTGAAAAGATAAGTATTTGTGTCTTTTTTTTTCATCTGAATTTGCAGAAACTCCTAGGCTTTTGGACACAACAGGCTTTCCTGAGCTCCGAAGGAGGAGCAGAATCACATTTCAAGCTAAGACAAAACTAGGAACGATTGAATTTAAGTTAATTATGTTAATCCATATAACATTTGAGAAAAAAAAGGATGATTGGCACCTTTTGAACAGAGAGAGATGTTAAAAAGGGAAAGCAAAAATAGTATTTTTTATTCATTGTGACACAGCAAAAAACAAGGCAGGTAATTATCACCAGTGAAAGTGAGAGGTTACCAGAGGTGAGGGTAGGGACAATTAGTAATGTGCCAAAATAATCTTTCTGTGTCTGCGATTTTGAGTATCCATTGGAATACTGAACTGAGTTTCTAGTTTCATCTTTTGGGTCTCAATTGTCCATCATTCTTGAGATTTAGGACTGAACCATCCCAGATGTGGACTGGTTGTTTTGAGAAGCCCCTCCTTCCATTAGTAGCTGTGTGATTCTGCCTTTCACTGACCACATAAATTCACCCTGTTAATAGGGTGAAATAGGGGACATCCCCCTATTATTAGGACTGAGAAAGACCACAAAGGGCAAGTAAAGTATTCCACTTGGCTTTCTTGATTTGTCTTATGCTGTGATCGATACTGCTCTCCAGTTAAGCCCCACTGGTTCTGGCTGAAGAGGACTGCAGACTCTGGGAGAGACAGATACTCTTTTGTCCTGTGCATAAACTACTCTCAGAGGAACTGGATACTTCTGAAGGGCTTGCTGTGCAGGATCTTGTCTCATTCTTCTGAGGCCAGAATACATAAATGAATGTCTGAGACTGTACCTACACAACATAACAGATTTGATTTATGAGAGACTGGGAACACCACCTAATGTGTTCAGTGGCTGAGAGCTGCCATTTCAGTGAGTGCTCGTAGGTGAGTGGGCACTGGAGATGGACCATGCTAGCACTCTGCAGCTCACAGTTCCATGGTGGACATCAAGATGGGTGGTAGCTGAAGTGTCTACATACCTGGAAGCCAAATGGATACAGCAGGCCCAGGTGCCACCAGTCCTTGCAAATGAGCTCAGAGTTTTTAACTTGGATGGGAAGAACCTGAATGTGAGCTTTTTGCAATGTAGATTAATTCCTAATGTGAAAACTAGCAAAGTATCTTTCTATCCTGCACTTTCATAGCCACTGTGGAAGACATGAGTGTCTTTTCTTTACTCACAGCATGAGTCAAGTCTGTGGCTAGGCTGTGGTAGATATTATGCAAATACATGAATAGTATTTGCACTACAAGGGCTTTTCAAGAATGGTGTAAACCACAAGACAGCTTGTTATGGCAAGTGCAGAGTACTTGGGACTTTCTTCTGCTACATAATATGATTTTTAAAAAAATAGTTTAATATATTCCCATTTCAGAGAAAGCCTGATTTATACATTTTTAATTGTTACTATGAAAAATGGGGGAGAAAATGCAGAAGTGAACAAAGCTGTAGGAGTTGGTGGAATCAATACATAGATCAGAGTGCAGAAAAGTTCATTAAATTCTGATGACTGAACACAATTTTAAATGTAGATGTTTTGAATCTTATTAAAATAACAATTTTCACTTTTTGAGAAGGAACTAAAATAAATTTGCATTAATGTAAAATGGATCATCTATTGGAAGTCTGTAATATATTCTATGGAAAAAAGTAAGTTATCAGAAACTTGCCATTTGAAAATGATTGTGAGATGAAGAGTAAAAAATAAACAATACTATAATTCTTGTTTGCACCAGGAATTAAGGAACCTGAAGCCGGTGTTTCCTTGTACAAGCTGCTTTTGGGACATATAGAGCTGGATGTCTTGGAGAATGCCTTTACATACAAAGGAAAAGGCACAAGAAGTTCTCATCAAATGAAGATGGATGTGTTCTTCAGAGGTGACTGTACAGTCTGAGACAGTTGAGTGAAAGGAATGATAATCTCATGTAGTTGAAGAATTACATTCCTTTCAAACATGATGACAGTGCTATTATTCTAATAGTGATAGGTAGACTTAGCTTACTGCTTTTACAGCCTGAAGGATCTTAGTACTGCCCCATACTGAGAAGGTAAAATGAAGAAGTATGGAATAACTAGGTGTTAATGCTGAAATTTTAGTAAACCTGTCTAATAGTCTGTTTAACTACTACAGCTGGTAGAGTCTGCATAAGCTATGTAGAAGTACTCAATTCCTTTAAGGTTCTATGGAGAAAGGAGATGTCCTCATATATGCAGAATATCAGTAGTATGTCTTTCGATGAATATGAAAAACATGGACAAAACCTACCCATGTCCATACACATGCATGTAGAGCACAGTAGTGTCTACAGTTTATGACAGAGAAGACAAGTTACCAGTACTTCATTTCCTGGAACAAAATGTCTGGGTACTTAGTAGAAAACACAAATGCACGCAGGGATTAACAATAATAGCTGGTAACAGAAGATGTGAAAAACTTTGTCTGAGAAGGAGGACACTGGTTCATCTCATTTTGGCTCTAAGTGTGCAAAAAAATTCCTGGAGTTGTGAGGAGTTGGCTTTGTTGGAGAAGCAGAAGTTTAGAAGGACTCACAGGACTAAGCAAGACCCTAATAGCCCTAGCACCTCCACAGAAAGATGTCTCCTGGGAACTCCAATTTCTCTGAGAGTTGTGCTTAGCATCTGCACACTTAAGGCTGAGTGAATACTCCTGTTCCTTTTTTTTTTTTTTTTTTTGAGAAAAACAACTTCTAGGATTAAAAGAGCCCAGGCATATGAAGAAGCAATTCAGTGATTCTCTATGATTCCAGATGGTGACAGCATGTTTCCTTGGAGTCCTTCACACTGAATTGGGGTGAGGTGGGTGATGGTGTCTAATTTTATTTTTTTCCCCCACTGTGACTGAGGATTCTGAATGGCAATTTGTGAATGAATATGGAAGATTAAATAACCCGTAATACAATCATCCCTGAAATACAGACTAGAACCATATGTAAAGAGGTCAAATTTTGCATTAGCTTAAGGAAATAAGCTCCTGTCTGAAGGCGGATAAGCAGCATTTACCTGTGCAAGAAATTAAGTATTCTCATCTGGCTATGAACCTATTGGATTAATCTCCTCTGGCAATAAAGGCATAAGGAAAAGAGGGAGGAGAAAACTGGGATGATGAATATCTGAGATCAAAGCCACCATTCATTCAACATCACTGGAGTAATCCACTTTCTGCTTGATCTTGCCAGACTGCCAGAAAGCATCGTGAATTATGTCAGAGGTGAAAGCAGACTGTGCCATGCACAGAGCTGGCAGCTGGACCTCTGGTCCTTCAATGATGGATGTGAGCTGAACTTTAATTCTCATTCCCAAAGGTATCTGCCCCCTCAGTTACAAATCTGGACTGGTTTTTTATTTTAATTGGAAAAGCAAAATATTTTCTTCTCAAAGTTACTTGTTTTGTTCCTCTGCAATCTTACTGCCTCTATTCCTATCCTTTTTACTAGCCTGTTACTGTTTTAAAGAATAACATCCCTTCCTCATGATGGCAATTTAGAAGACAGCCAAGGAGTCAGAAGGCTTTCAGTTTAGTACAGGCCGGTGGGGGTGTTTTGTCAATGAGGACATTAGGGACAGCAGATGTTCTGTGATCTCTTTTGTACTTAATGGCTGTTGACACTTGCAGAAAACTGTCCATGTCCTTGGTGATCAGGTTGCCCCTTCCAGTGATGAATTCCTATGAGTGTCACTGGAATATAGGTCATTACACTGGAGTAAATAACTTGTACAGACAAATATTTTAATGTCTGTTATCAAAGTTTCTCTACAGCATTCCTTTCCTTTCTGTAGAAGAATTTGCATTTCCAATTAATATTAAAGAAGTAAATTCTTGGTAGATTTGACTGGAGTTGGTAACTTCCTAATCTAGCATCACATTTGCTGATGTTAATTAACCATGATTTCCTTAATCACTGGTGATAATTTAGAATAAAA
This sequence comes from Megaceryle torquata, assembly GCA_024611175.1. Lineage (NCBI taxonomy): Eukaryota > Metazoa > Chordata > Aves > Coraciiformes > Cerylidae > Megaceryle > Megaceryle torquata. The sequence goes on from JANIJG010012149.1 coordinate 6,013, forward strand.
ATATCGAATTGTTTTTCAGAGTGAAACATTATTTGGATTGCCCTGTGTTGCAGGTTATAGGATTTAATAGTATTCAGTTGCCATCAGATTGAATTCTTCCACTTACCTCTACTTAAAATAGCCTCTCTTTATCCAACATGGAATAACTTCACTGATTTCCCTTTATATCAAACCTATATGAGTCAGATGTGAGACTGAAGAAGAGATCTTCTGACTAACTGCAAGTAGCCTATGTCCTGCTGTTCAGCATTTACCAGGATGGCAAATTAGACCTCACTTGGAGTACTGCATCCAGTTCTGGAGCCCCTATTACAAGAAGGATATGGATGTGCTGGAATGTGTCCAGAGAAGGGCCACAAGGATGATCAGAGGGCTGAAGTACCTCTCCTGTGAAGACAGACTGAAAGAGTTTGGGTTGTTCAGTCTGGAGAAAAGAAGGCTCTGGGGAGATTTCAGATATTCAGTGTTTGTGAATGCTTCAGTATTTTGTGAAATTGGTAAAATTTTTAAAGAAATTTTACAAGTAAATGTTAACCAAATAACTGTTGACGGGAGTTCTTGAACAGAAACCTTATATTTCAAGTCTTAAAAAAGTGTTTAAGAAAGGCCTTGGATTTCAGGAATAGGCAGAGAACACCAAAATTATTTGCCCAGCCAGTATAACCATTGGTTTTATTTTGTAATGGTGTACATCTTCTTCCCTCTTTAGCATTCAACACAAAAAAGAACTGAGTGAAGGTAATTTCCTTTGAGTCGACGTCAGTCAGGAATTGTACCGTTAGGAAAGCACTTCATATTTCCTATGTCTGTTTCAAAATTGGATCTATGCAGAGATGTTGAAAACAACTTTTTTTGTTTTGAGATCATCTATTTCAATTCCCTGCTCACAGTGGGGAGGTCTGCCTCCAAAGATAGAGATCCCACAAAATCTCAGGGAGATCCATTCCAGTATTTGACCATTCTCACAGGAGAGTATTTTTCCTAATACTGAATCAGTATTTCCTGTGTTCCTGCTTGTGTGCATTTACTCATAACACCATGCGCCTCTGAAAGAGTCTGGCTCTATCTTCTTTGCATTATTCAATCAAATAGTTGTAGACAGAAAGAAAGTCATCTTCTGTTTGTTTAGCTAAACAAACTCTGCTCAGTGTATACCAACAATATTGGTGGATAAAAAGATAGGATGGATTTCGTCTTAAGGGATATTTGGTGAAGATAGCAATCATTCTATTTTGCTATGGTAGTAATGCAATGACAAGACTTTTCAGATGGGCTAAGACCTCTGTCCTTTCAACTTATTTGGTTGTGGGGTTTTTTTGTTTGTTTGTTTGTTTTTTGTTATGTGTGGCTTCCAATTTGATTCTAAGGGAAAACTAAGGTGAATATACAGATAGTCTAATCTGTAATTGTGTACTTCATTTTCAATTTTCACTAATTTATCTGAAAATTCATTTTTGTGTCTTTGTATTTCCATTTGAAGTTCCAAATATATTTTAGCTGCAATATGGTACTATTAAAAAAAAAAAAAAAAAAAAACAAACGTTTGTTAGGCTCTTCGTATTTCCCAGTTGGAAAGAGAGCAGCTTTAGTTTTTCACTCAGTATGAAATTGTTACTCTTCAAAGGAAGTATTTCTAACTTACAGTCCAAAGAAAATGTATTCTCATTTTTCTCTTGTTTTTGTTGTATCAGCAATTCTGTAGTAATACAGTTTAGACACTGAAATTTAAATTACTTTTTGAGTTTCCAGGGAGTACCATCACTACCGCTCAGTGATGTACATTTTTTCCATAAAAAGACTAGTTAATCTTGTTTCTTAAGAAACTCTGGTTAGATGGGTTGCTAAGAAGAAGCTACATTTTCCTTAATGTTTTCTCTATTTTGGTAGTCTATTATGCTAGGGAAAATTCTGGTTACCTTTAGCACATCCTTCATTTTACACATGCACTCTAACTTAGAAACACCATTTTGTATTTAGCTGTTAAATGAGGTATGATAAATTCCTGATACAACTATGTCTATCATTTCAGATTGCAATGGGCCAAGGACAAGCTGACCTGGCCATTCAAACTTTAAAAGAATGTGCACGCAATGGAGAATGGCTGTGTTTAAAGAACCTGCATCTTGTTACATCTTGGCTTCCTGTATTGGAAAAGGTGCGATACTATTTTTGCTACAGTGAGTGAACCAAATGCTCCTGTTAGAACTTCTGGTACCTTGTGTGATACTGCCTATGTTTGATGAATTCTGAATCCATGTATGCTTAAATGTTTGCTTTTTTTTTTTTTTTTTCCCAGTTCTAGGACTTTCTTTTTAGTATTTTTTTTCTGTTAAATGTAGCTTCTGTCTGAATCACTAAGAGGTTTTCTCTGATTTGAAATTAACATGTTTAATGTTTTACAGAAAAATACTCATGGCATGTAAAATCATTAACTTGCTAACTAAATCAAAGTAACTTTACAGGTATATCACAGTGAAATCCACAAAACTAACTCAAAAAAAAAGAAAGATGAGGAATTCCTATCAGTAGTCACTACACTCTTAATTTTCCAGTTTCTAGTGGTTGCTCATAAAGTGTACTCTGCACACATGAGTTTGGAGTCTGTCTTCTCTCTAGCAATGACCACGTGGCATGCATGTACCTTTAACCTTCTTCTAATCCATTTTGAAAAAATGGAAAGGCAAAGCAAGGTAACACTGGTGCGTATCATCTAGTCTGAATATGATAGTGACCCATAAGGAAGCTATTGTAAGACTCTCAGTAATTACAAAATTCCAGATCTTTTAAGTATTAAAATATGGATTTGATCTCAAGTTTCTTCTTTCCCCAAGAACATAATACTGAATGTGTTAAACTTGCTGAGCTTAATATAGACAGATTTGTTTGACTCGGCACATCCCCTTGTCTGTTTTGCATATCATTAGCAAGTGTGAGGCTATGTAATTCATATGTTTGAACATCCTCTTAAGAGACATTTGCCTACTTATAATTCAGTTCCATCCAGGTACATAAATTTAGTTCTCACTAGCTTTCAATTTGAGAAGATGAAATACATCTGGTCAATGTGAGCTTTGTGAGTATGAAGCTGATACCTTCACAGCTTACAACTGACTGCCCTTAGCTGTCTTCTAGTCAAACATAATGTATCAGAGGATGAATGCTGCACATGATTGCACTTGAATCAGCATGTAATTTCCCTTGTTTTCTTTTCTTAAATCTCCTGCTTCCAAGGCCATGGATCATTTTTGTATCTTAGTTTGTCTCCTGTAACATCCTCATAAGACAAGCTGATGAAATACAGACCTTATTGTACAACAGCGAGGTAGATTGAAAACTGGCCTAACTGCATGGCTCAAAGCATTGTTGTCAGTGGCAACAAGTCAGTCACAGGCCAGTCATCGGTGATGTGCTCCAAGCGTTGGTACTGTGGCCACCATTATTTAACATCTTAATTAATGAGGTGAATAATGGGACAGCATGTTGACAGCAAGTAAAGATGATACAAAACTGGGAGAAATGATTGATAGAGGAGAGATGGGTGGGGTTTAATTCAGCAGGACCTTGATATGCTGGAGACCTAGGCTGACAAGAATGTTGTGGAGTTCAACAAAGGGAAAAGCCAAGTGCTTCCCATGGGAAAAAATAATTCCAGGCACCCAGACAGTCTGGCAGCTAACTGTTTGGAAAACAGCTTGGCAGAAAAGACCTGGGTGTCCTGGTGTGTAAGAAGCTCGCTATGAGTCAGCTAAGTGCCCTTGTGGCAAAGGCCACTGGTATCCTGGGTTGCTTTAGGTAGTGTTTCCAGCAGATCAAGGGAAGTCATCCTTCTTCTCTGGTCAGCCCTGATAAAAAACATCTGGAGTGCTGTGTCCAGCATTGGGCTACCCAGTACAAGAGAGGCATGGGCATAGTGGAGCCAATCTAGTAGATGGCCACAAAAGTGATGAAGAGACTGGAGTATGTGTCATAGAAGGAGAGACTGAGAGAAGGGGGGCTGTTCAGCCCTGGGGAAGTGAAGCTTCAGGGGGAATGTTATTATTTAGTTTGTATCATGGAAGGAGTAAAGGAGACACAACCAGACTCTTCAGTAGTGTCCTGTGACCAGACAAGAGGCTGTGGTCACAAACTGAAATACAGGAAATTATTTATAAACAACAGTTTTTTACTTTCAGAATCGTCACACATTGGAGCAGGTTGCCCAAAGAGGTTGTGGAGTCTCCGTCATTGGAGATACTGCAAACCAGGGGAACCTGCTGTAGCTGACTCTTGTTTTGAGTATGAGGTTGGACTAGCCAGTCTCTGAGGGTTCCTTCCAACCTCAATATTTCTGTGGCTCTAGGTGCCAGGTATAGTCATCATTTTGTCTAAAGAGCAGAACAATTAATGGGTTGACAAGTTTATTCTTTACTAAAAACACAGAAGACAAAATGATTGTGTTTTAGGGATTGTCAAAATTAAGGGAATGGATTGTGAGAAAATCTAAGTGGTTTTTTAGCTATTTTTCTTTTAGGACATGTACACAAAACTGTTGGCATCAAGTCAATTGTCAAACAACTTTGGTATCTTCAAGTGGAAAATATGTCTGTTTCAGATGCAGACAAAGCATTAGCAGTGTTTTTATACATTCAGTAGTTACATATTTTTTGTGAAGCATTTATGTTTGAAATAGCATTATTGTTCCCTTAGAACTAACTCCCTTTTCCTATCTTCCATTTTCTATAAATCATGATATGTGAAGTGTGCATACAATAAACACTTGAAGAAAGATACATTAATATATCTATACAGTTGTTGAAAGTCATTAAGATCTGTTGTTGATATTCAGCCACATTCTAAGCCTTGATCTTCTGAGATTGTTGCCTTCTGGTGGTTTTTTTACTTAAAAGAATAAAAGAACTGCGGTATATTTTTACGCTCTGAATTTAGGATCTGGGAGGGAGATGCAAATATTTTCACACAGCTAGGATGAACTTAGAATTTGAGCACAGCAAGTATATAGAATTTGTGGAGGCAACACCTCTTGAACTATAGTCTTTTGAATAAGTTTACTTTTAAAAACAACTGAAAAATTTTTACAGGCCTAACTTTCTAATGTAGGATATTATAATTTTGTAAATATTGTTCTATATATTAAAAAAAACCAACCCAAACCCTACTTTAATGTACAACATCTCTTTAACAGGAACTGAATACATTACAGCCTCAACCAAACTTTCGCCTTTGGCTTACTACTGAAGTTCATCCAAAATTTACTCCAGTTTTGCTACAATCAAGTCTGAAAATAACTTATGAAGTAAGATCTCTTTGGAAAGCCTTTATTACATGTTTACAGTTAATAAACTTGCATGTATAGTAAGCTATATGTTTAGCTAGAATAAAGTTTGGATAATGTGGACTATTAGCTTAACTGGTTTTGCTTTATATTTCAAGTAGATCACAGAATGGCCTGGGTTGGAAGGGACCTTAGAGATCATCTAATCCAACCTCCCTGTCTGTCATGGGCAGGGACGCCTCTCAACTAGATCAGGGTACATAAGGCTCTGTCCAACTTGGCCTTGAACACCTCATCTTTGTGGCCCTCCTCTGAATGCTCTCCAACAGATCTATGTCCCTCTTATGGTGGGGACACTAGAACTGGATGCAGTATTTGAGGTGGGGTCTCACAAGAGCAAAGGGGGAGAATCACCTCTCTTGACCTGCTGGCTACACTTCTCTTGATACATCCCAGGATGCGGTTGGCCTTCTGG
>JANIJG010012149.1:11859-30820 GCA_024611175.1 Megaceryle torquata
TTGCCCAGAGAGGTGGTGGAAGCCCCATCCTTGGAGATTTTTAAGACCAGGCTGGATGGGGCTCTGAGCAACCTGCTTTAGTGGGAGGTGTTCCTGCCATTGGTAGGGGTGTTGGAACTAGATGACCTTTAAGGTCCCTTCCAACCCTGACAATTCTATGATTCTATATCAGATGAGTAAGTGTTAGCTCTCTGCCTGTTTTAGTCTAAGTAAAAGTGGCAAGTGACACAAACCACTGCATAAAATGAAACTAGATGACTGAAACTCTGTGGTTTGCATTGTCTAGATCATATTTTTTAAATGTCTGCAATAAAAAGGAGACTAAAACACTTTCTGCATATAAAGGTCATCTTCTGATGGCCTTTATTGGAGACATGACATACTGGAGATGTGTATGTGCTTGGCACAATTCAACAAGAAGCAGAGATAAAATTATTTTCTAATCGTGGATCTGTAAGGCTGCTGCTTTTATCTTTAGTACAAATGAGACAATAATGAGGATTATGTCATTTATACCAGTCAAGGATGGCCTCAGAGACTGGGTAGTCTGTGATATAAGATGCCTTTACCTTTTTCTTCTACACATGGATATCTGGGTTCAGATAGGGTGGATTTGTTTATGGACTAAATAAGAACTATTCAAATGGGCAGAAAAAACTTAAACGCCAGATAATTCTGTTGTGCAGCATTGAGCTTTGTAATCTCTATAGCCACCATCTTGTATGTAAAATGTTAGGTAAAAATTCAAGAGTTACTGAATTATATCAGATCCAAGGTTTCTAGCCCATAAACTGTTTCCAATGTCTGTCAAAAGCAGGTATCCAGGGAGGCATGCAAGAAAATGGGTGCATTTCCACTAGACCAGATTGCTCAGAACCTCATCCAACCTGGCCTGGAACACTTCCACGGAGGGGGCATCCATAATTTCTCTGGGCAATCTGTTCCAGTGCCTCATCACCCTCACCATAAAGAATTTCTTCCTTATCTCTAATCTATATCTATCCTCTTTCAGTTTGAAACCATTATCCCTTGTCCTATTGTTACACTCCCTCATATAGAGTCCCTCCCCATCTGTGCTGTAAGTCCTCTTTAAGTACTGGAAGGCTGCTATAAGGTCTCCCTGGAGCCTTCTCTCAGTGGAACAACCTCAACTCTCTCAGCCTGTCCTCATAGAGGAAGGGCTTCAGCCCCCCCTTATCATTTTTGTGATGCACCTCTGGAGCCGCTCTAATAGGCCCATGCCTTTCTTATGTGGAGGGCCCCAGAGCTGAACACAGTACTCTAGGTGAGGTTTCACAAGAGTGGAGTAGAGGGGGAAAATCACCTCCCATGGCCTGCTGGTCACGTTTCTCTTGATACAGCCCAGGATATTATTTGCTTTCTGGGCTGTGAGAGCACATTGATGGCTCATATTCAGTTTTAATTCCACCAACACCACCAAGCCCTTCTCCACAGAGCTGTACTCAATACACTCATCATCCAGCCTGTATTTGTGCTTGGGATTGCCACAGTTGAGGGGAAGGACTTTGCACTTGGCCTTTTGGAACTTGCCTGGGTCTACCTCTCCAGGCTGTCAAGGTCCCTCAGGATGGCATCCCTTCCCTCCAGTGTGTCAACTGCATCACACAGCTTGGTGTAATCAGTAAACTTGCTGAGGGTGCACTCAATCCCACAGGCTATGTCACCGTCAAAGATGTTAACAGCAGCAGTCCCAGTACCGACTCCTGAGGAATGTGACTCATCAATAGTTTCCACTTGGGCATCAAGATGTTGACCTCAACTCTTTGAGTGTGACCATCTAGACAATTCCTTATCTATGGAGTGGTCTGTCTGTCAAATCCATGTCTCTCTAATCTAGATACAAGGGTGTCTTGTGGGAATATAGAATATACTGAATTTCATCTGCCTTTTTGTTTACCATCACTTGACTTTATAAATCTTTATATTCTGCCAAACTTGGCAGCTAACACATATCTTTGGAGATTCTGTTCAGACTTTGTAAATTCTTTTGTTGCAGCTGCTTAGTGTGTTCTTGATCTATGCCCACATTCGTGGTCAGGTAGTAATAGCTGGGTGGTAGGAAACTGCAGAAAAGGCATTTAATGTTGGAGGAAATTGTGTGGTAGAGCTGCACTGCACTTCTCCCCATCTTTGTCTGGGCATCCTTTCTGTCTCTATAATCACCTGTTAGTTCCTCTGCCTCTGGCAGTGGAAGCTGAGATGGAACTGAGACAAAAATATTATAATGATGTCCAGCAAACTTCTTTTTTTCTCACTGTGGTCAGGAGATACTGGCTACAGCAGGGAAAGTGCATCGTGTTTACAGGTATCTGGAGATCTTTCTGTTATTTGCTTGTTTTCATCTTTGTGGTTAGCCTCAGGAATGGTATAAAGCTCTTTTAGGTGCCCTGAGTGAATTAAAAGACCATTGGTTTCAACTCATCTAGGAATCAATAGGCCCTCAAACAGTAAAAATTTGTCCTGCAACAGATTTTAATATCCATTCCCATAGCTATCACAGGGAAGACAAGATAGGAACATAACCTTCCAAATGGCAAATCAACATGTTCACATGTTTCATACTTAAATATTCATGAATACTTCCCCCCCTTGTTTCTTTGAAGAGTTTTGACATTTACTTAAGTAATTACTGTCACCTCTAAATGGCTGCCCATATTTTGTCCTTTTGTAAAACCTTTTCCGGTATTATTTATGCCTTTGTTTCATCTTAGCTCTTTGAGCCAGGCTTTATCATGTCTGCCAGGTGTACTGTGCAAGCACGTTCTGAATTAATCTCCCTAGTCTGTCAGAGTGTAAGGAAGTTCATTTACTCAAAGGAGGTGGGAGGAGTGAGAGAAATTAAGCCTAAGATACCCTGCTCTTGGTTGTCTTTCTGAGTTACTCTGGGCAAAATGCTGCTCTCCATGTGAATAGTTTCAGTGCAAGCAAAGACAACGTCAGACATGAATAGCCTCGAGTCAAATACTTTGTCATCAACATGCCTCAAAATAAGCTGTTTAATTCTTCAAAATCTTTTATTCCAAGAGTTTTGCTGCACTGCATACACTACCATCATGTAAAAATCTAATGGAAATGTCCTTTCCCATCACAAATGAGATGGCAGCCCCAGTTCTGCAGCTAGGCACTTTCCTCTGCAACCCATCTCACACTTCCATGAATAAATGCTCCCTGAGAGAAGTTTAGTGTTAGGTTTCCATAGCTGGGCAAGCAGATTTTCAGGTACAAACTGATGTGAACAGCAGTGCAGTTGCATGAGCCTTCTTCTTTATGAGGATGGGTGGCCTGACAATGCGCTGAAAGGCTGATGGGCTGGGAAAGTTCGGGGTTTCACCTGAAGGTTAGGCATCTTGCTGATGAACTAGGAACTCAGCCTTGGTGCACTGGTGTTCAATATCACATATTCACACTTAAACGAGGAAGAGTGCAGAGTAAATTTGGCAAGGAGTTGAAAGAAAACTTGAAGGTTTTCTCCTTGAAGACAGGTTCACCCAGACTCAGTGTGACTCCTCTGGGTGATTTGGATGTGCCTGGCTCTTAAATTAGAACAAAGAGTGTCTCTGAGTGACTATTTTCCACTTGGAAATGAGAGGGAAAAAAGAACCAGGAAGGAACTAATTATGAGTTTATGCTTAATAAACCAAAGTCACTGTTTAAGTTTCAAAACTGTTGAAGAAATATATGAAGCAGAACTGCTCACACAAATTTGTGAAGACAATCCTGAGCAGATTTTGCCATATAAACACATATAAAGAAGGACATAATATTTCAGACATCATTGTCAGATTCTCAGTGGAGAAAACAAACAGCTACCATGGAAAAATGAGTAAGTCAACTTCCAGCAAGTCATATTTCACATTTTTGAAAAGCTGCAAACACATGGTATTATTCTTAAAAGTCATACAGAATGGTCCACAAAGGGATGCACCCCTTTTCTGTCTGTGCATAGCTTTTTAACAGCTTTGTAATTTCTTACACTTTGAATTACCTATCCTACAAGCTGGATGAGCTACCCCAGCAAGGTTTATTACATGTTGGTCCTTCGAGCTTTGTCTTTCTCTGTGCGTGTCCACAGATCCCAGTGAAACCCTTTCCTGGTCTGCTGGCAGGCAGCCTTGCAAGCCCTGAGCTACCCAAGGGACCATCCTCAAGGAGTTGGTGCAGAAGTATTTTGGGTGAGGGTGAGGGGGAACTTCTTGTGTAGTGGTGCTTGTGTGCCGTCTTGTGCCAGACAAGAGAAGCCTGTCTTCGGTGCCAGGAGGGAAGAGGGCAGGAAAACAGCAATCTTGAAGGGTCATAGGAGAAAGCATTCTGTTTCTCCTCTGTGTTGAATCGACTGTAAAAATGTCTTCAGGCCTGTGGAGCAAAAGGGAGGATATATTTCTCTTTACACATGGTATACACAGGAAAGAAGTTGTATTGGGAATAAGCAACAGGAATCAGTCTGGGGGAGAGACCATAGGCCAGTTTTGTTTCTCCTCTGGAAACTGTGATGAGGAAAACTTTTTTTTTCCCTGTTTTTCTTGTATTACTTGTAGTGGATCTTTTACTCTCATTTTCCATGTTGTATTTGTCATTGTTCTCTCTTGCTCATTGTTTGATATTGTGAATATTGCACTTGCATTTAAAAATACAGAAAGAGAATAATAGCTTGATTTTGTCTGTGTTATGGTGGCTGAATGGTCTGTATAGGCATATGTAAACTCCTTTATTTGTCCTATTTGCCTGCTGTGTACCTTCAAAAATACCTTGAGTATCTACTAAAGAAAAACTTATAACAATATTTACTAAGAGGGCTTTTAGTTCCTAACTTTTCATTTGAAAGAAAACCTCTTATAATATCGTTTGTTTGTTTTCCCTTTCTGTAGATATATGTGATTTTTTTTTTCACTGTTGTAAACATTTATGGAAAATTAAACTTGCTCAAACATTCACTTAAAGCAAAATTATTTTTTTTTCTCCAAAAACAATTTTCTTATCAGATAATCATTGGACTTGGCACCTTTATTCCCTGAAACCTTATGATCTGTTGATTTATAAACCTGCCCCTGCAGCTCAGCCATGCTCTGAGCTCTGGATTTATTTACCAAACAAAACAAATGCAGATTTCTTTCCCTCTTCTTTTGAGTTCATATCAGATACCGTGCAATAGGTTAGGAGATTTTGTGTGCAAGAAGAAAGCCAGGGTTTTTTTAATTATTATTATTTTACTGTTCTATGTTGAGGACATGCAACTGCTGCCATCTTCAAAGGATCAAAACAGTTTGTGAGTTAATAGACCAGACGTGATTGCACTAAAGCAATTTCAATCTGAGTTTATGGAAGTAAGCCATAGTGGCAGGTTTATGAACCAAGAGATCATAAGGTTGCAGTGAACTGAGGTTGCAAGTTTGATGTTTCTGTGCTGAGAAAATTGCCCAGCTTCCAGAGGAACAGACAGATATTATAGTTGTGACAACCTCATTACTTTTATTATGTATGTCCTTTCCATTACTGTAGGCCCCAAGTGTTCAGGGCTTTTAAACAGAAAAGGCTTTAAAACTGTGGTGTCAGTTTGGGATCAGACCATGACTGAGAGGGAAAAAAATCCTGTACCACTCCCTCTCCTCAATTGTGTATCTTATCTGTAGGAATGGAAGAGCCTTCCTTTAGAGGGTTCAGTCTCTTTCTTTGCTTTGTGTTTAAGAAGCCATCAGAAACTTGCCAAAGCAGACAGATGCATCTCAAGCGTTTTGCACAGTAACTAAATGGTGCTCCTGGGCCCCCAGCTGGGCCTGTGTATTTTCTTCATGATGCTTTTCTTCAACAAAGGACGTTCACTTTAGTAAGTCCTTGTTACAGTGTGAGAAAGGTAACGTGTCAGACTGAACCCATGTTCAGTCTGTTTTCACATCATTCTGGCACCTCCAAACAACTGCAAGCCTGTGTAGTTAAGCATGGCTGATGGCTGCTTTGTGCTTCTGGAGGGGTGTAAACTCATCAAAGCTTGCTACTGACTGCAGCACATTGTAGCTGTGAAAGAAGTGTGAGGTTGCAACCCAGTTCCACCCATAGCTGTGTAATGCCTAGCTGCTGGTTGTGAGGATCCTCTCTTCAGACCTCTGACTAAACCTGTCTAGGTCCCTGGATGTACAAGTGAGTGTGAATGACAGAAGAGTTTGTTTCTTCTTGGTTGGTTTGATGCTGCTTAGAGGCAGGGTTATTAAATCATAGAATCATAGAATGCCTTGGGTTGGAAGGGACCTCTAAAGGTCATCTAGTCCAATCCCCCTGTAGTAAGCAGGGACATCCTCAACTAGATCAGGTTACTCAGAGCTATATGTTACTACAACACATATGTACATACATATTACAACATAGCATATAGCTGCAATAGCTATACCTCTATTCTTTGGATCAGAATTCATTAATCAATGCTTTTAGTTAGAGACACACCTTGTTCTGTTGATCCTGTAGGAAAGGTACACTTAAAAAGCTGAGTAACTACTGCAGTTGTCTGATGTTGGGCTACACATATTGTTTCTTCTAGTGTTGATACACATTTCAAGCTGTTGCCAAAATAAAATAGATTTAAAAGTGCTGGTGTTTTTTCAAGCAGAAATGTAAATATTTTGGGGAAGAAAAAAAAAAAAAAAAAAAAAAAAAAAGTCATGCTAAGAGCTTATAGCTTCTCAAATTGAAAGTAATTCCATGATGTCTCATGGAGGCTGTAGTTTGGTTACTTTAAATTTTCATTCCTCTGTAGATGACTTCTGATTGTACTGCATATAACCAGAAGCAGGGCCTTTTTCATCATGGATGTTGAGGTCCTAAAGATGAAGCTGAGCCAGTGAAGATAGACAGCAGGGAGAACTAGGACGGGAGATGACTGAAGTACAATTTCTGCTAATGGGAACAGTTATATTTCCAAGTCAATTTAATATTGCTATTATTATAAAATCAAATTGGGTACTGAAAATAGATCCATCAGATATTTTCAACCCTATACACGTGTGCTGTTTAATACACTCATCACTTTTTTCAAGTCCAGAACTGCAAGACATCTAGTTACCCTCTTCTTCTCACTAGTCCTTCCATCCACTCACTTTTAATAACCTCCTTCATTGTTATAATGTGCTACTCAAGGGATTACTTTCTCAAGAAAATTATGGGCATGTATAGGGTACACATATACACTATGGAAGATAGGAATTTACACTCAGAGATTTAATTATAGATTCTAGCTTCTTTAAACTTTCTTTTTAAAATGATTTATTAATTTTAGACTGCTCTGAGAAAAGATTTCTGAAATAAACTGAGCGTAATCAAATTAGTTTTCTGGGTGTTTATAAGAATCTCTAACAGTTCTGTTTGAATAAATATAAAAACTAAAAAATAAGCATCTTAGTCCCCAGTAATAATTATATTCATAACTCTTAGACTTATAAATCAAGAAAAGTTCAGTGAACATAGTTTTCAACCTTAAAGCTGTCAAACATTTAATATAAAATAACCCACATCATGCACAGGCATTAGAAATTATCTGTAATTTCCTGATTTTAAACCTCTAACTGTTACAAATAAGCAGAGCATGCACTAGAAGCTAAATCTCTCTTCTTCAGTCATCTGAGTTGTTAACAGGAATGTTGCTGAATTTGACATGAGTGGCAGCCACTCAGTAAGGAACCATCCACAGCTTAAACATCGTCCAGGTCCTCCAAGTGCTGGGCTCAGGCACACCAACAACATGTCTGCATCTGTAGGTAGTGCATGGAAAATGTTGTGGCATATAAATGAGTGCCATAATACTTCAAGAAATGTTTTACTCTGTTTCAACATGACTCTTTGAGAAAAACATCCTAAGAGGTGTTTGAGACAACTGGTTAGTGTTTGAGAAAAATCAGAAGTAAAACAGTTGCAGTGGATTTATGAGTTGCCCTCTCTCAGCCCCACTGATGTATCTTGACTCTGTGGGTTGATTTAGCCTTTCTGAGTTCTGAAGTCAAATGTCCTAGCTTAGACCAGGCTCAAAATTTATCCTTGAAATACAGCTTCTGTTCTTCCCATTATTTTACACTTTACTTTGCTCATGCTTAACTTCACTACTAGGGTCAGTTGGCACTCAGCTCTCAGATTTCAGGCATCTAGGGCATCTACATTTGATGCCTGAACCCGAACTGAACTCCACTCCTGCTGCTTTGAAAGGCTGTAAAATTAAAGCCTGCCAACAAATACAAGATATTAGCCTATGCTACATTTTGTCATAAAATATTAGTGATGTGAAGAATTTAAGGCTGAAAAAGAGATGTGTAGATGTATCATACTTACATTGGAGACAGATCCACTTAGAGTAATGAGATAAACTTTCACACTTCAGGGCTTAACCAATTCTTTTTGATCACTTCCTGAAGGGCATTACAAGATGTGGTTGCTTAAAATAGCAAGGGACTGGATTCACTGATCAGTCCTCGGTTCTGTTGATTAAGACCCAGGGGCTGAGAGATGATTCCCTCCACGAAGAAGTAATTTCCTTAATTGTCCATGACGGACTGTTTTTTGTAGAATTCTCTGAAACATGTGGCACTTGCTGCTCTTGGAAATAGGGTATTAAAGTTGATAAATCACAGCTCTGGTAGCATTGTCCATCCCTACACACTGTGTTCAACCAACCACTTCTGTTACATAGTCTTGATTAGCCTCTAACCTTTAGGTACCATAAGCAAGATAAAGCAAACATCTCATTTCTGAAATGCTGATGCATAAGGCTGAGATCAGTGGTGGGTCCCAGGGACCTTGTTCTTACTCAGGACCTTTTTTTCTGTGATGTTTTAACATAAGCAGCCATCTGCATCACTGGTGCACTATTCTGCCCTTTGTTTACTTTTGTTCATCTGTTTTTCCTGTTGATGCTTATTTTCCTTTCTTTTGTGGAGTCGTAAATCATGGATATTTAGTATTGATGCCCAAGAGACATGCTAGCTAAGTCCTAGTTTACAGGTGAGTTCACTTAATGTTTACATCAGCACTAATGTCTGTACCACAGAATTCATGGCATTTGCACGGACTCTCTCAGACAATCTTCCTATTTTAGTTCAAGATCCTTTTCTTGGAGTTGGTAAGTTTCCAATTGATCGTTTGATTATTGAAGGTGTGGACAGATACTGAGTACATTTTAAACTCACTTGAAGAAATATAGATGCTTTTGAAAAAATAATAGTTTTATTTCTGCACTGTAGACCTTAGTACTTCATGAGACAATCACAGCATCAAAATAAGGCATAACTGAAGGCAATGGCTGTCAGACAGCAGACTCCCCTGATGTTCACAGCAACTACAGGAAGGCTGGCATTTCATCTTGGGACAAAGGACTCAATTCCCAGTTGCAAAAAAGCAGAGCAGAAAGAAAACCAAAGCATTAAATTGTGTCTGTGGATAGATCCTAACCTGGAGATGCAGGTAAGAAAGGCAATACAGAAATGTCATCTCAACATCCCTACATTCCCCTGCCATGTTCTGAGGCAAGTGGTGTCAGAGCACTTTGTAGATGGCTGGATGGCTGGAGAGTTGGACTGTTTCTGTGTACTTCTTAATGGTTCTGAACTAATAATACTGATAAGGAGGAAACAAAATTTTATTTTTACCTCTTGAGGTCATCTGTTCTAACGTCCCTGCTCAATCAGGGCTGCCTACAGCTGAGTGTCCAAGACCATATCCAGCCGACTTGTAAATATCTCCAAGGATGGGGACTCACTCAATTTCACTTTCATTCACAGTTCCCTCTCTCTTAATTCAGTATTCACATTCAAAACAAAGTATGCATGCAGTTGTATATGAAAGTATGTTGCACACATATGTGCTTCACCATCTTTTTTATTACTGCGAGGGGGTCCATACAAGAGAGAAAACTCAATATCTCTTTCAAGAGTCTAAAACTATTTATCTCAGAGCGGGACCTAGTTCTATTTGATCTACATTTATAATTATCAACATTTCATGGCCTGATACTGTTATGTTTGCTGTATTATGAGTACAGTAACACTTGAATAAAGCTGTAAACTTTTAAAGACATACAAAATCATTAGACTTGTCAGTGTGCTACTATTAATTGTTTTAGTTAATTGCCAATATAGCATAAAAAGTTTATGAAGCATTTTACATATAAATAATAAGACATCTTTTCTCCCACAGCACAGTACACTTAGAACAAGAGCCCTACCTTGGAGCTGATTAGTAATTCCTCTCCCCTCCATTTTTTTTTCTCCTTATGAAGATGTTTTCTTAAGTTGTCCCACCTTGAAACAAAATTGAAACAAAACCATGGCATTTCAGTGAAGGAACAGTAGCAATTCTTAATCCAGGTTTTTGATCAGTTGACAGGGGAAGTACCATAGGCTGAATTGCAGGCAGTGTTTCCAGTACTGCAGCAGGCTCCTCCACCTTGTCATGGAACAGTAACAAGGTAGGAAAGTCTGAGCCTGCTGAGTGTTACAAGGAAGTTACTTGGTACAAAAGAAATCAAGACTGTGGGGACAATGTGAAAATATTCTTCTTAGACTTTTCATTCCTTTTCCTGTTGTCTTGTGCAGAACTGCTCATATTCAAATAATATAAAGCAGCTGACATGAGTGAGGTGGAAGAATGACTTACATTGAGCTAATCAGGGCAGTAAACTCAGGACTGCATTTCCCATTCCTGCAGCTTCAGTTCTGGCAGAATTCAGCACTGACTATCTATATCAGAAGCAGGAAAATCACTCCTCAACTTGGTGACAGAGTTTCTAAAAGGAATCAAAGACCCTAAGAGTCTTTGCAGGCACATCACTACATTTTTATTTATCTTGACAATATTTAAACTTTTGATTGGTATGGATTTATGATTTCGAAAGATGACAAAGCAATTTAATGTCACATTGAAGCAAAGTATTAAAACATACAGCTGCAAGTTTGAACCATAATTCCTTGACTTAGATACAGGTTGCACTTAAAGAACTTCTGAAGCCTCTTTAAATGTCAGTGCTTTATAGGTGATATCCCTTACAGCCTGTGACTGCCTGCCTTAAATGATTTCATTTTATTATGCTGTGAAGCATTTACTGAAAAAAAAAAAAGAGCTTTCAGAACTACCTTTGGCAGTAGCCTGCATGAGATATTCTTGATGCTGAATTTCACTAGAAAGTTTTATTCTTAATTTGTGTTGGTGTTGCTCCTTGGTGACTTATAAAGTACCTATAAGTGTAGTAACTGTACCATAGCTACAAATGGAATGGACAGAGAGCCAAAGCAAAGAGGGACCATGACAATTGTAGAGGTACAAACAAAGAAAGTAGTGAGGAAAACATTCGGGGGACTTTTGTTTATTTGTTTGGATGGTTGTTTTGTTTTTATTTGTGTTTGTTTGTTTTTGTTTGCTTTTTTTTCTCCTGCTGCTGCTTACTTTCAGTTGCTTATTTTCAGACTTCAGCACTTATCTTTTCAGAGCTGGCAATACCATAAGCACCTGCAGACCTGTAAGGAATACTTTCTTCCTTTCAGGGGTGTATCTTCAGTACAACACTCAGAGGAAATAAAGATTTCTTGAACGTTGAATGTGAAAAGATGACTTGAAAGTTTGCAATTAATTCTGTGAGTTTGAGATTTTGAAGAAAATTTGAAGAATAATCTGGACACTTATTGGAAGCATCTGGTGAGGATAACTGAAGTTAATTGTCTGAACAAATTTTAAATAAGTAATATTTTTCATCAAAACATGAGAAAAATGTACAGAAAACCCCTGTAATTTCGCCTTTTTTTTTTTTTTTTTGGCCTATTTTTAGATGCTTTACATTTGCTTTGCATTTTTGTTAGTCATTCAAACTCAGTGAAATACAGTAGCAGAGACAAAGCCATACCCTCCCATATATCTAAGAAAAAGCATACCACACTATGTAAAATATTAGGGAGTTGTGTGATCCTAATTCTTCCAAAATGAGGGGAAAGCATCTAAAAAGGAGGCACACATTAAAACATATTGAGCTGCAAACTTGGGATCAGTTGCTTATTTCAGCAGATTTGTCCTTTCAGCTGTTCCTCAGCAGAGTCCTTATGATGGTCCATCTCTTCTCACAAGTCATGACTGATGAGACAAGAGGAAATGGTGTCAAGTTGTGCCAGGGGAGGTTTAGGCTGGACATTAGAAGAACCTTCTATACTGAAAGGGTTACCAAGGACTGGAACAGGCTACCCGGAGGAGTGGTTGAATAGCCATCCCTGATGTATTTAAAAGCCGTCTAGCTGTGGTGCTTAAGGATATGGTGTAGTAGTGGCACTGGTAGAGTTGGGTAATGGTTAGACTTGATGATCTTAAAGGTCTTTTCCAACCATAGTCATTCTGTGATTCTGTGGTAACATGAAAGAAATATTTTTGCTGCATGCAATTTGCAGGTTAATTTCTGACTTCTGCATCAGTCTTCTAAGAAATCAGTCTGTGTGTACCCAGTGCACTGCAGGTGCGTGTAGGCCTGCAGAAGTATATGGCTGGCTGCTGCTGCTGCTGCTGCTGCTGGACACTGGACCTGCCCTTGCATGCCGTAGCGGTTGGCTGGCAGGCTGCTATGTTGCTTTCAGGCATAGCCATTCCATGTTTATATGTTTATCTTATCCACACCTAATATGCCTCTTGGCAAAATATCTCTGACTTCATTATAGTCACTGCCTTCTCAGCTGCTTGGGGTAGTAAGTGCAGTTCATTGATCCTCTCTGTTGTTTCAAGGGTAGCCAGTAAATCTGAACAGAAATATGATCACCCTGATGAGGATCTTAAGGATCTAAGATCCAGGAGAGATTGTTCTCCAATCAGGCCTACAGGGTCTGGGAAATACATAAGTGTCTTTTTGGTGTTGTCAGCATCAGAAATTAACATCAGGGTGAAAGACCAGTTTTCAGGGGCTAAGTTTCTTCCTGCTCTGGGTATCTACCTAAAATTCTTTGCAATTCAGTTTCCACAGCCTATAACATGTCCTCTTTAGTTTGGCCTTTCATTCTCTGTTCTCTAAATAATTCTGACCACTGTGTGATGGCTTTATGTATATTTTATTTGCATGTGTTTTAGGCTACACAATCCTCTGAGCATGTTACAGAGGTGCAAAAAAATGATAGGGAAAGGGGGTTTGGTTGGTTTCAGTTAAATAAAGTATGTTTGGCTTTAGAAACTATTCCAGGTTTCTGAGTTTACTTTCAGTCTGATAGGTCTTTCTATAACATTCATTTTTGAGTGCTAGGCTTTGTTTTCATAAATTGATTTCCTTTTGGAAAAAGGGCTGATAAAATGATCTGCGTGAAAATACTTGCTTGAGTGTTGACACTGTTAACTGGGATGGAAGCTGGCACTTTTACTTGAGAGACAAAAGCATACATTACTCTTGATTGCAGCATGGTAAGAATAATGCAAACAAGTCTGGATTCAAGAATGCAGACACCACCCAGAAACACCTGCATTTTTCCTTCAATGATACTTGAGTAGCTGATGGAGACGCAATGACCTGAGAAGTGTGAAGTCTACTTCGATCATGTTTGCAGTGCAAATGCTTCAGGATAATTCAGTTTGTGAGAAAATTATGCTTTTGGAGAACATTATTTTTTCAATCTTTAAAAAAAACCCTAATCAGACTCCCAAACTGGCACAATTTTTCCTTCCTGGAGTACCTGAGGTTGTGGGAATTAGAGACATTGTAAAGGCATAAGTAATCCATGTAAAGCTTCCCAGCATGGTATTTCACAGTAAGAGTGGCTCAATATAGAAGGAAGAAGAGCTCTTTGAAGGCTGAAATATCAATGTAGAGCAGCTGGGTTATATCTATGGAATGGATCTTCATGTTCCTGTAGTGCCATGTAAAATTGGGCTTTTTTTTTTTTTTTTTTTTTTTTTTTTCTTAAGTGAGCCTGTGTGGAGACTGAAGGCTTTCTGGCTTTATGCACAAGCAATACTTTGTATCAGAGAGGAAAAAATTAAAGACATTTGCTCTGCCACCCTGATGCAAACTGAGGACCAGACTGCTACATGAGTAACAGTGAGAAGCATCAAGTCTACTGGAGTTTTGATCTGCCAGTCTTCAGAGACAAGGCATTAGCATGACAGGTAAGCAGTAAATGGCATGCAGACACCTCCCTTTCTTCCTGCTATATTTGGCAGATGAAAGGTATGGGAGAACTTTAAGATCAATGGATTTTTGGCTGCACAGATAATTTGTCACCCTGGAGGAATACCTAGGGAGACACCAAGTACCCTCCCCTGTGGGTGAGGAGGTGAGTTATCACTGGCAGAAGTACCATGGGTTAAAACTCCCTCAGCAAACACTAGAGGTAAAAAAAGGACTTATCAAGCAGTTGTCTGAAAGCAATGGCTAACAAGTTGGCAGCTTTTGCTCTTTCATTTTAAAGAGATCTCTCTGCAGCCACTCTTCATAGTGAATGGGTCTTAAAACTCCTCTTTCCTGTGCTACACCAGCCATACAGCTTCAATTTGCTGCTGTAATTAGCAAAATGTAATTAGAAATGTAAACCACATTCCACTTGTGGTTTTCTATCAGAAAGTTGGAGATTTTTCTTTGGGACAATGGAGGGATAAATCCTCTATTCTGGTGGTTTTGGGTGCTCAGCTCTTGCACAGTCAGCTTGGGTACTGGCAGAGAGTCAAGATCTAGGACAAAAACCTACTGACTTAAACCAGCTTGAAGATGAAAATGCTCCCATGGAGACAAGTTTCTGAAGCAAATGTTCTTCTGGGGCAACTGCCATGGCAGAAGCACTCTGCCATGACCTGATCTCTATGTGTGATCATCTCTGAAGTGACTATATAATGTTGTTCTTCATCCCATCTGTAGCTTGGGAATTTGTTGCCAAATCCTAAAAAGGGCACTAAATATTCAGCATTAGAATTTCTGTTGAAACACTGTTCACCTCATTCTACCACATCCCAAGGCAGATATAAACACTTTGTAAGCTTTAACTATTCAGTAAGGTTGGATAATGTCAGGACAAAGTGAAATGGCTTTGGCTCTGAAGATCCATGCCTGAATTTCAGTAAAGGCAACATGGGCATTGCAGTAAAGGTATAAATACATAAATGACACCTAAAGGGGCCTCTAGCATTGCCCCTAACAGAAACAAATGCTGTAGGACCATGAGCAGTTCTGTGACCTCTAAGCTCTGAAGGAGTTCTAAAGAGTATAACAATCTAAAGTCCCTTTCTGAGAGTTGCACAGAGTGAATGCTGTAGCTAAGCTGGCATATGATAAAACAACAACAAAAAAAAGAGTTTCCAGGACCCACTTGGGAAAAACATCCACAATTGGACTTTCATAAAATGCCTGATATAACAGAAGGTAACTTTTTGAAGTATGATGCCAACAGTGTTCAAACAGCATAGAAGCCTGAAAGCTCAGCCTGAAGTTGGGAGCTGATAACACAGAACAAGAGGGTTAGTTAGCATCACAGCAAATCGTGGGGAAGGTGAAGCAAGTGAGAGTGCTGTGGGTCAGGTAGAGGCATGTCTGCCTGCTTATCACAGTTAATTTTTCATAACAGCTTGTCATTTAAGTCTTTATCTCAGAGAAAGGCTAATGCTGTCAAATTTTCTTGAGTAAAAGGATTCTGTGTTTTGCATGCAGAAAGGTTAGGGCTTTTTTGGGTGGGTTTTTTTTGGGTTTTGTTTTTTTTTTTTTCCTCCCCTGCAGATAACGGTGTCCTTTTATCTATATCACAATTAATGACAGCTTCTAGAATATGCAAAATCAGGGAGCCAAGAGGCTGTATCAAGCCCTGGTCAGTCCACAAAGCTTGTATAATATATATACCATACTGCAGGTTGAGGATTCTCTGAGTTAGGTTAATTAAAGGGAATCATTCTATCTGAAATGGTGTTGTTATCTGGCACTGTATAACATAAATGTTAATCATGTTATAGTATAACATTAGAATGCTCCAGAACATCCTGGTACTTGCACTCTGTAGACTAATGCAGTGAAATGTGTTAGAAAATCCTGCAAAAAAAGCCTGTTCCTAGTGTAATGAAAATTGAGCTGAGCTGTGTTATTGATTGCACGTTGTTAAAATTTGCATGTGATACTGAAAATATATATAGAATATATATATATTTGTAAATTCATAATGGGAAAAAGCTTAACAGTTATGAAAGTAGCACCAGAATGAATTAATGAATTCCAAAACAATCAAGCAATTTCAGGGCAAAATCCTTCCCTTATTCAAAATCATAGGCCATTTCTTTATAGCACCTACAGAATCAGGTATGGGCTCTCCTGTACTTTTTGCGTGTGTGGAGTCTGTGTCTTCTGGCTTCTGCATTAAGGCAGAAAGGAGACAGATGCACAGGACCTGGGTAACTACAGACCAGTCAGCCTCACCTCCATCCCCAAAAAGGTGATGGAACAACTTATCCTTGGTGCTGTCTCTAGGCATATCAAGGATAAAAGGATCATCAGGAGCAGTCAACACGGTTTTACCAAGGGGAAGTCATGTTTGACCAACCTGATAGCCTTCTATGAAGAAATAACCAAGTGGATAGATGATGGTAGTGCAGTAGTTGTGGTTTATCTGGATAAAGTAATGCATTTGACACCATCTCCCACAGCACCCTCGCAGCTAAACTGAGGAGGTTTGGTCTGGATGATCAGGTAGTGAAGTGGTTTGTGAACTGGTTGAAGGAAAAAAGTCAAAGAGTTGTGGTCAATGGGGAAGAGTCTAGTTGGAGGCCTGTATCTAGTGGAGTCCCTCAGGGGGCAATACTGGGGCCAGCACTATTCAATATATTCATCAATGACCTGGATGAGGAAACAGAGTGCACTATCAGCAAGTTTGCTCATGACACAAAACTGGGAGGAGTGGCTGACACACCAGAAGGTTGTGATGCCATTCAGAGAGACCTAGACAGTCTGGACAGTTGGGCAGGGAGAAATCAAATGATATACAACAAGGGCAAGTGTAGAGTCTTGCAACTGGGAAAGAACAACCCCATGTACCAGAATAGGTTGGGGACTGACTGGTTAGAGAGTAGCATAGGGGAAAGGGATCTGAAGGTTCTGGTGGACAACAGGGTGACCATGAGCCAGCAATGCACCCTCATGGCCAAGAAGGCCAATGGCATCCTGGGGTGTATTAGAAAGGGTGTGGTTAGGAGGTTGAGAGAGGTTCTCCTTCCCCTCTACTCTTCCCTAGTGAGACGTCATCTGGAATATTGTGTTCAGTTCTGGGCCCCTCAGTTCAAGAAGGACAGGGAACTGCTTGAAAGAGTCCAGTGCAGAGCTGATGAAAGGCTGAGGGAGCTGGGTTTTTTTAGCTTGGACAAGAGGAGACTGAGAGGTGACCTCATTAATGTTTATAAATACTTAAAGGGTGAGTGTCAGGACGGGACGATGGAGCCAGGCTCTTCTCTGTTATGTCCAATGATAGGACAAGGGTCAATGGGTGCAAGCTGGAGCATAAGAGGTTCTGCAGGAATAAGGAAAGGAAAAACTTTTACAGTGAAGGTGACAGACACCGGAACAGGCTGCCCAGGGAAGTTGTGAAGTTTCCTTCTCCAGAGACATTTAAAACCTGCCTGGAGGCATTCCTATGTGATCCTTCTCTGTCAGGGAGGTTGGACTAGATGATCTTTTAAGGTCCCTTCCAACACTTAATGTTCTGTGATTCTTTGATTCTGTGATTCTGTGTTTCTGTTAGTGAGACACCAATTTAAGAAAGGAATGTAGGACCTGGTAAGAGCAAGACAGTAAGTAGATATTTAAAGGAGGATCATTGCTATGCTCAGCTGACTGCAGCGGGGAAGGTGGAGGTCTGTTCAGGAACACAGAACTTGTAAGAAACATACGGTGATTATGAAAACCTATGATTTCTTATTGCATATCTTTGCTCTCCATCAAAGTGCAGGGATTTACGTAACATGTGGTTGTCAGCTGAAAATGGAGGATAGGTGCAGGCAGATAATTTACTAACCCATCCAGATGGAAGCAGGTCGATTTCAGGAAAGACGGTAAACTCCCACTCACGGAAATACTCACTTCCCTTGGCACAAGCTAAAACCCATTACAGAAATTTATTCCTCCAAATGTCCTGCTGGTCAAGAAGCTAATCAGCTCATGACCGGCCACATATGAGAGAGATGATCTGAGCAATATCTGAAACTGTCACTGAGGAAATTCACTCCAAGTACTTTATGATGGTGCAGAAGGCTGAAGCTGCAGTGTGATGAACAAGGAATAAAGGGGAAATTGCTTGTTGAAATCATACATTTTAATAAGGCCAGTATGAATGCATGGTTCTAGGGATGCAATATTTCTCAAAACAGTCTGAGTCCCAGGTTAAAGGAATCCATCAAGTTTATGAAAGAATGTGGTTGCTAGATTATTGTCTCAATCCCTAATTATGATAGGGAGGAGGAGCTTTAAATAGCAGTGTGGCATTTAATGAAAAGTGGTACTGAGTGCTTCCCTCTTCACTTGTATGGGATGGTTTTTCTTCTTTTTTTTTTTTTCCTAATTTTTATTTTTATTCTTCCACTACACAAATATATGAGAGACTCTTTTCAAAAATAACTGCAAGGGAAACAAATATGGACCATGCACTGTGAGCATAATTCATGGTATGTGAAGGTGGATATGTCTCAGGCAGGTAAACGGCTCTGCTGTCTGTAAGATCTGAATAACTAACAGCATGGGTAATCTGACTGGCATGAACCAGGCTGAATAAACCATGGCAAAATGAACCACAGTGATGATGGAAAAATGCATTCTGAAGAACAAGTAAGCAAATAGATTTGTAGTTTTTTAGATTAAAATTCTAGATAGGTGAAGAACAAGGATAAGTACAGAGTCCTGCATCTGGGGAAGAATAATAAAATACACCAGTACAGACTGGGAGGTGATCTGATGGAGAGCAGCCCTGTGGAGAAGGACTTAGGAGTCCTGGTAGACAAC
>JANIJG010012150.1:6802-36033 GCA_024611175.1 Megaceryle torquata
CTTCTCTTCTCTTCTCTTCTCTTCTCTTCTCTTCTCTTCTCTTCTCTTCTTCTCTTCTTTTTTTTCTTTCTTTTCTCCTATCAGGCACTTATACACACTGAAAAGATCCCCCTGAGCCCTCTCTTGTCCAGGCTTTCTCAGCCTGTTCTCTCATGAAAGATTCTCTGGTACCATAATTGGTTTTGTAACACTTTGCAGGACTCACTGCAGAACTTTCTTATACTGGGTAACCCGGCACTGGACTCAGCACTACATATGTGTCTTGCCAGCATTTGGAAGAGAGGAAGGATCACCTTCCTCAACTTGCTCTTCCTAATGCAGCCCAGGATGCTGTTGCAACTGAAAGACAGCCCATACATGGCCAAGGCATTTATAGGTCTCACAGATCACTCTGAAACAGATGTAAAGGAGCTGCTGCTATATTAGCATTTCCTCTCCCTGTGGTCCATACCACAAGGTCCATACCTTGTGTAACATGTCTAAGCCCAGTCCAATAACTAGAAAAATAATTGTTGCTGGGCATCCATGTGCTTTACCTGCTGCCCTACCATCCATTCTTCCACTGACCCTGTCCTCATTGTCCATGTTTCCTCCATTATAGGATTGTTCTTCACATCTTCTGACTATGACAAAGGATTGGCAAAATCACGTTGGTTTGAATCTCACAAGCTGGCTTAGTTTGCCTAAATCACAACAAATCCATATACGGTAGAGGAAGACAGTAATCCTCCTTCAGGGCAGCATGAGAAAGCCTTCCTGCTATTCCCAGTTGAGGTCAAGACAATGCTTCACTGAACAGTGGTCTCTACAGTGCTGTGCCCCCTGTTATGCTTCCCCTGTACCTCCCTTTCCTTTGGCTTCTTCCCAGTTACAGTGTGCTGTTTCCCAGCTCAGAGAAAGGCCTCATACCTTTGACATGGATTAGTATTGAAAATACTTTCCTATATATATCACATATTTATGTCACATAGATGCCTGCATTGTATTGAAAGTCAATGTAATTTAGTCTCCTAACTGAATTCCTTTTGAAATGTTACCTTTGATAATACCATGTATTTGATGAAAAATCCAGTTGTAAATATAATTTTGATTTAGTTGATAACCTAGACAAGTAAATGTTATGATTTTCAGCAGCTGTAGCATCGTTTAGAGACATTAGCAGATGTGGTTTTATAGCCATGTACATCTGATCATACTCTCCCAGCCTAAACACACATTGGAAATCTCATTCTTGTCTATTTCAGAAAGCCAAGTATCCAAACAGAGCAGATAGGAATGCAAATAAACTAGAACCGCTTGAAAGCATTGTCATGGACAATGTCCCAAGTTAAAGTCATCTTGCAAAATGTGAAAGTAACTTGCAAATATTCCAGATTCCTTTGTAACAATCCTTTGCACTCTTTGTCTCTCTTAAAAGGAAGGAATCTGCTCCATCTAGCCTTTATTTTTATTTTCACATTTCTCCAGACATCCGCATGGACAAATTATTCTGCTTTTAAAAACTGCATAGTTCGTGCTGTCAGTGTCATTGTTGTGCTTTGATACTAGAATATTCAACTCCTTTACTGAAGCAGCTAAATATGACTTAGCTGACAAAGGTACCTCTTGTAGAGCTTCCAAACAGAGCTGTGCAAGGAATAACACTGTGCAGATAATTAAAAGATGCTTTTTTCAGAAAGATTTTTTTCAATATAAAGTAATTCTGTATTTAAATATCTTAGGTCATCTTTGGTTTTTAGATTTTCACTTTAATTGTTCATCTTTTCCCTTCCCAGAGCACAGTTTAATTGTGTGCTCCATCCTTTTAAAGTGACTGGGTGGAATTTTAAGTGGTAGTATACTAAAAAAGTAATTTAGCTTTGGAGCTGCTATAATTCTGATGGTTTGGGTTCAACTCTACATGAGAGTATTAATTAGCTTCAGTTCATGAAGCAAACTCTCAATGACTGAATTTCTATATTGATACTGTCTTTTAGTTTTCATTCCTCTGCTTAACAGTATGTCCCAGTGCTTTGTGGTGTTGCAGTTGGTGGAATAGAATGTACAAAGAAAGGTATGAATTACTGCCCCCCCCCCCCCCCCATTTATTTTATTGGCAGGGAATTTTGAAAATTCATAGATCCATTTTCTCTGATGAGCTTTGGATTTTTTTACACTAGTTAACACCAGTCAAAAGAAACAGGATAAAACCAGCGTAGTAAAATGCCTTCTGTTCTATTCCTCCCATCACAACTGCAAATGTTCATAAATGTTTTCTGATTACTTCTGCAGGAGGTTGTGTACTAAATCCTTCCTCCCTTAGCATTAATTTAATAGAAAGAATGAATTTACTCTTGTAAATAGCATTATTACAGACACATCTTTAATGTACTTATAAACAGTGCAATAACCAAATACCCTTAGTCTGGATTACTATGGAGCCAATAACAGAGGTGATAAAGAATCAAGATGAAGACTTCATATCTGGTTCTCTTAGAATTTATTTTAAGCTATTAACAGAGGATAGACATAAAGAAATAACCAGATCCACCTTTGCAATCTTAGAAAATTTTCTAACTACGAGCAAGGTGGCAGAAATCAGAAAGCAAACAAATATAGTGTATCCTCAAATAGTCATAAAGGGTAAGTACATCGCAGGAAACTGAAGCAGAATTTATTTATTTACCTACCTTTATTATTTATTATTGTATATTCTTTTCATGAAATATTTAAAGAGGAGCAGTAATACACTTGAAAATTTTCTGATCTGTCCTGCATGAAAATGAAATCTTGGCTTTCCTGACAGCACATTGCTTTGCTATGTGGTGTTTAGCTGGATTCTGATACTATGTGAGGCAACGAGCATTATTCTGTTTACTTTGCTCAGAGTAGGATCAGGTTTGAGTCCAGTATCAAAAACTGTACTCAGATATTTGCATAATACTGCTTAGTAGAAAACCCCAAACCTTGTTTCTTTTCTGATACGTAATATTTTTTTTTTAAACCTCCTATTGTATCACAGAAATCACTCATTGTATGCCAGAGGACCTATTTTTCATATAAATATATCCTATGTATAATTATAAAACTGAGCAAGCATGTATCATGCTGGTCCTGGGAATCAAAATACTTGCTTTTCAAACCATGCTGCCTAATAACAATATTAACCATTGCTACTGAAAGGAAAATAATTCAATTCAGTTTTATATTCATTCAGAAAGCTCACAGATATTTTTAAGGGCTATGTCAAATACATATAATACAGTTTATGGGAGAGGAAGATTGCAGTAGCAGTTCAAATAATAGTCTTGGTCCTGAAAGGCTGTGGGTTAATCCTTGTTCTGCCATTCCTTTGAAAGCTTGAGGCAAACCACTTAGCATTTCTGTGTCTCAGTTCTCCATCTAGAACTGGAAGTAATAAATTTTTCACCTGACAAGGATATTATGAGAAAACATACATTCAAAGTATTTTAAGCCCCAAAGGGACCACTACACCTTTTACCCTTGATGCGTAAGTAGCAGCAGCCAATAATTTGAACCCAGTTACTGAGCTGCACCAATAACTTCCACTTAACTGAGCCTAACTTGTGTCTGGCTAGCATGGATCTTCCAGAGTATCACCCAGGCTTGACAGGATGACAGGAAGGGGTAGAGGTTTTACCATTTATGATGGGGTCTTCCAGTAGCTAATCACCTCCTCTGTTAAAAGTGAGTGCTTTATTTCCTATTTGAAATGGTTCTTGCTATGCTTTAATATGCTAGATTAAAGAGCCTGCTAGTGACTAGATTTTCTCCACATGAAGGTACTTGTATGCTATTACAGAGTCATCTCTTAATCTAATTTTTGATATGCTAAACTGATTGAGCCCTTTAATTGCAAGGTGCTTTCTGAAGTCCTTGAATATGTTTGTGTCTCTTTTCTCTACCCTAGCTTCTTAACATCCTAAAATGCACAATGGAACAATTTACAATATACTATTGTCCGTCCCATGTACAAAGCAACAATTATCCCTTTTGCTGCATTATTTTACTGAGTGCATGTGATGAGATGTTTGTCTAGTAAAGTCTCAATTTCTTCCTCACTGTCACTAAATTCCAAGGTCCAGCAGCAGTATGCACTGAATTTGGCATGCCTCCCATGCCTTAAGATGTAAGATGTGCAGCTTCTCACTTGCCTGTGTTCAGACAGGTTTTGTCCGAGTGACTGCTCTGTGATGTTGCCCACTTGTTAAACCCTTTGAAGTAGTCAGACTTTTTTCTTTTTTTTTTTTCTTTTTTTTTTTTTTATATGGGCTATACAAGAGTTTAGAATAAGATTATCTACTTTATATCTTGGTTGAAATTTGTTGGAAAATTAAGAAAATGGAACTGGTAGACAGACAGACGGACACACATTGTAATTGCATAAGTGTTAATTCTTTGGGGAACTACATTACAACGAGTTGTTACGGCAAATGAAAATGTAAGAATTGAGATTGGTCTTACTTGGCTCCCCAGAAAAGAGAACAACCAGTTTCATACACCCTTATATAAGACAAGATTTATTTGGAGAGCAAAGCCAAGGAGATTCACAGTTTCTTCACTAACCTTGTGAGAAATGTCTCTTCTAATTTAGGAAAAGCTTCCCTGTGGAGGCATTTGGTGTCTCACTTGAACAAAGGTCTCAAGATGAAGACTGAGCCTTGAGCATGTGCCTAAACCCCTTGAAACAAAACCCCCATCTTGCATGCTTTTAGCTAAGCATAAGCACAAATGCTCTGCTGAACAGAAGCCTGCTGTAGTAACATTAATAATATAATATACTTTATATATATGGTGTCTCCTCACTTACAAACTTCATTATTGATGACAATCTACATGTATAGCAATAAGAAAATCAGCATGTAGTAGAACACTGGCCATTTCATTATAAACAAGTCAGACAATTTGAAAGTGAATTTATTTTTTTTTCCTGTAAAGTTCAGTGTTCAATATTTGCAATGCATCGTTCTGCACTGACATTGACTAACTAAGTCAAATTCTGCTTGTCCTCATTTTAGCAGAACTCCGATTAATTTGTCTGTCTTTACTCCAAGGGTCTGGTTCTGCAGAATGCCAGGCAGATAGTTTCTTTTGGTTTCACCAAAATCTTTCATCTCAGCACCTTACAGAATCAGACCATTTTTAAAATGTTTCCAGGCTCATTTATGAATGCACAATGTTCTAGAAGGATGATGTACTTGCTGTAATAGACAATGGATAGCCAGTATTTGCAGTGAGTCTTGATGGCTCTTACTATGAACAGAGCTTCCATTAAATGATAAAATAGTAGATGTGCATTCCTGTCAAAGTAATTGTACTTGGACACTGTACAAGGTCCAGTTCAATCAAATCTAGTTGTTCTCCACATGATTTATATTTGAAGTAAGTTCTGTGTTGACCAGTATCACAGAATACATTTGTTTGTTTCATCCTCAAACCTTTGATATCACATTCAAAGTTGTCCAACTGTGCCTCTTAACTATTTTCCTTTTGCCAGCATGGTGAGGAATCTAAAAGAGTGCTCTTAAATGACTAATTCTGCATTGGTATGCATTCTGTGTAGCCCTCTGAATTTCCTTAGCAGCACATAAACTCAGTAAATTGCATGGATATTTTACTAATATTAATGAGCAAATGGTGGGCATTCTTCAATATAAGCATTTTTATCTAAATGCAATGTAAGTGTATAGTAATGTATAATTAATGAGTGTGATATGTTGCAGGTTGATTAGGTGCCAGTGACCTTTTGAATTTGAAGTTTGTCTTTCATTTTTTTAACCTTGATCAATTCCTAGAAACATAAGAATAAATACATTGTGCTTGTTACAGTAACAGGGAATTGTGGACATCAGCTTCTGTGAGATCCAAAGCAGATAGGTTCCTGCAAATTTCCTGTGTGCCTCCACACCACAACTACAGTGTGTTAATTCGGGCTCGTGCATGCTTTCTTACCTTGTCCTTAAGTCCCACTTAGTTCACTTTTTTGACAGTAATTATTTCTTCAGGGTGTTTTGCAGCCTTGGACAGCAGCAACGGAAAAGATGTTGCTTTCATGCAGAGAACCCTGTCTCAAGCAAGGGCAGAGGGCATCGTGTGGAATAGGAGATTCAACATTCAACACAGCGACGCTGGGGAATGCTCAGCAGTAGGCTGAAGACCAGGACTTCTGCCTTAGAGGACAAATTCATATCTGCCCTCTCTCCTGCACAGAATAAAATTTTCAGATCTGTGTATTCATGATTTGGCCAAAATAAAAAAAGATAAAAGCTCTCCCTGAACCCATATTTTTTCTTCATAGAAGCTGTAATACCACTGAAAACCAGGCCTTTAATAAAAGTGCATAAGTGCAATCTTATCTGTGTACCTTAAGGCGAGTGTGACTGTAAATTGTCTTTTATATTCAGAATTACTGTAGCAGAGAAACAATCTCTAGACAAGAATCAAGACAGTCCAGTAGTTTAATAGCTGAATAATACAGATTAGCCTTCAGGACCCAACCTTGAGCCTGACATCAGTCTTCTGTACATGAGCTTCAAAGGAAACCATATTTAGTCCTCTAGGACAGTAAAAAAGATTGTTTGAAGTTAGTAAGACACATGTGTAAGTATTGGCAGGCTCAAGGCTTTTATCCACAATGAATACAAATGTCTTACCATGTTAAAAGTCATTATTGTTTAGAAATAATAGTTGCAAATATTTGAAGCAGATAGCCTTTGAAATACGCTGGTTTGAGAGGTTCATTATATTATAGAACTTCTGCTTGTTTCTATGTGTTCTGAAAGGATATTAATATATCTTTTAAAGGCTTTTAAGCCTTTTTTTGTCCTTTCTTGCTTTTGAAAGGAGAAAAAGTGTGTTTCCATGTCAACTAACACATTTGTTCATGTATATTATGACCGTTGTATAATTGAGATTTTTTTTTTTCACTGTAAGATATGACTTGTTGAAGGTTAAGAAGATTCCTGTTAAATAGACTTTACTAGTTAGAGTTTTAAAATACAAATCATCAGTCAACTCTCATTCAAACATGTTCTGTTACATGTAAGTAGACATTCCTGCAAAATGATTCTTTTTGTGGCTGCAGCTTTAATGGAATGGACACCTGATTTTGGAATTAATGGAATGGAGCACTCAAAGCTATGAAAAGTTTGTCACTTTTTTGCAGTTAACGGTATTTCTTATTAACCATTAACTGTATCTAAAAGCAGGAAAGAAGCAGAGTCCTTTTAATGGCATCATATGACAGACCTGTTAAGAATAGATGTTTCTGTTGAATCTTTTAGTGTAAACTAAGGAACAAACTTAGTTTCTACTATGTACATAACTTAGGGGGGAGAGGGAGAGAGGAGAAACCTAGAATGTATAAACCGATGTATTTCAATTTAAACTTACTAGTGAATAAACTTAAATTATTGTAACACAACTTCAATCATTATAATACCACTGTTTTTATGGTAAGAGTCACAGTAATTAATCTGTATATTTATGATCCTTGTCTATGATTAGTTTTCTGTCACAGGATGTGGTGAGCCTGTGCTGCTACGACTATATATTATTAAATAATATTTTTATACATGGTGCTAAACACTTCCTGCTGAAGAAGCTGAATGGACAAATCCATGAAGATATCTTTCATTTTCCCTGACAGTGAATGATGTTTCCATATATAAACATAATAATAGAGTCATTACATATGCACTCACATTATCATAGCTCTGTGTGCTTAGTGTTATTCAAAACAAGGCAGGAAGCCAAATCTTCCTAGTTCCCATTTTGATTTCAATTGTATTTGTAATAAAGGGATTTTCATTCAACTTAAATGCAATCTCATCCTAGTCCAACAAACCTCCCCACTTCTTTTTTTTTTTTATTATTATTATTTTTCCTTTATTCTAGGTCACTCAGTCCTGATACAAGTGAAATTCTCCTCTGGTGGTGATAACAGCAGTGTTACTCAATGAACTATAACAAGGGCTCTAAATGCATCTCCTGTAGCATACCACAGTGATTTGCAAAAGTGGGAATAAATCAAAGCAGTGAAGAGATGCCATGTTGAGCCAGAAGCTAAATGTTACATCTTGTTGCATGAGGCTAGGGGGAGAACAGATCCTGTTTTTCTGGCAGCACAATATCTTTGTGCTTGTTACCTCCGATCCAACCCCATTAAAACAATCATTCAGAATCTGCAGGAAATTGTCACCTCTTTCTTTCATGCAATGGCAGCTGGTATTGGTGCCTACACACATTTCTCATTTCCTTCAAGATTTTCAACACACATAAAAAAAGAAGCTTAATTTATACTAAAAAATGTGTCGACTTACCCTGAGGCTCAGCACGGGCACCAGGGAAAAAAATAAAAGATAAATGCCTCTAGGTGAACTGGCAGAG
This sequence comes from Megaceryle torquata, assembly GCA_024611175.1. Classification (NCBI taxonomy): domain Eukaryota; kingdom Metazoa; phylum Chordata; class Aves; order Coraciiformes; family Cerylidae; genus Megaceryle; species Megaceryle torquata. The sequence continues at coordinate 15,191 of JANIJG010012150.1, forward strand.
GCTCTAATTCTCTACTCACTCTACTGCTACACAGTATGCACCACATTAATCATTTCACATAGGCAGGCATTTAAAAAAACTTCAACAATTTTAAAACAAAGATGCATTGCCCTAAACTTAATAATAATACAACTATCTTGTAGAACAATCTAAGTTCATACATACTGTATCACCTAATAGAGGAGGTATAAAATAATACTGGAGTCTTCTATGATGTAGTTTTTATAATTCTGTTTCTTCTGTCTGTACAGTTATGTCCTGTCTAGTGGGCATTTTGTGTATGTGTGTGTTAAGTATACATATGTAATGTTGTCATTTGACCTATTTGAGTATGGACACACAGAGGATGTTTTCTACCGTCCATTTTTTTTGTGTGTCCCATTAAACACATTATGTGACCCTAGTGAACTCTGACATGCCTTAGTACAACTCAGTTATAGTTTTTCCTTAACTTCCTGTGCTGGGGAAAAGGGAAACATTTTGTGTCTTTTCTAGTGTGTGTGAATGTTACACCATTCCCATATTTTTAATTTTGTTTCACCCTCATTGTATAGGGTTTGTGCCTGGTAGCATTTTGGTAGTTCAGGAGGGGTCTACTGGAATGGGTCCTGTAAGAAGCTCCAAGAAGCACACCCAGCTCCAAGTCAGATCCACGTCTGGCCAGGGCTGAGAAAATCAGCATCTCTGGATGCAGGAGAAAAGCTTCTGGGTGAGTTCTCTTGTTTTGGAAGTTACTTTGTTTTGAAGAGGAGTGGGATGAGAGAGACAGAGAGACAACCAAGGTGAGGAAGAAGGAAGGCATGCCAAAGCAGCCCTTTGGCCCATGGTGAGATGGCAGGCTTAGTACTGGGCAGCCCTCGGAGATCAACAGTGGAGAAGAGTCCTGTCTGCAGCTCATGAGGGACCCCATGCTGAAACAGGGGACTGATCCTGCAGACGTTTGTGACTCTGAAGAAGGCTGTGCTGGAGCAATCCATTGCTGGGAGGCAATCCCAGTGGACAGAAGCCTAGTGAAGAGACTCACTCTGGTAGGAGAAGTTTGTGGAGGACTGTCTCCTGTTGTAGGAACACCATGTTGCAACATGGGAGGACTGTGAGGAGTTTTCTCCCTGAGGAGGAGGGAGTGGCAGAAACAACATGGAATGGGCTGGGACTGAACACAACCCCCATTATATGCTCCTGTCCACAAAACAACATCAGATCTATGAAGGTAGCAATGAAATACTCAGATGTCAAAGATGAAAAGTACAAAGCTGTGAGGGAAGGAGTGCTTTAGGAGATAGGACCTACAGCTCTAGCGCAGGGAGAGCTACAAGAAGATGAGTAAAGATTTAGGTTGCATGAAGGCCACTGATTCACTGCTTTGATATACAAGGTGCTTTAAGTCTGGCTGACCTAACCAGTTGGAAACAGTCCTCTCCTGGAGAATGCATCAGCGGTTGTACAGATCACATGTGTTGCTTTATGTTGGTCCTAGCGTGTTAGATGTGGCTCCAGGGAACACTCAGTGAGCCCTGGATGGGTTATTTGAAACAGAGTTGCCTGACAGCAGTGTATCCAGCAGCTCTGCTGCTGGCCTCAGTTGTATTTCAGGACTCCCAGAAGCTGCCTGAGAAGGTTTGCAGAGTTGGAAAGATGATTTACTGTTTTGTACCTACCTCTTAGTGCTATGTGAGTATAGCAGTGTCACAGTTGAGGGTCAGGGTGGCCCCTTAGACCTAACAGACACTCTCTGTTAACCCCCCTCTCTCCCCAAAGGGGCAGAGTAAAGGAATAAGGGGGAGAGACTTGTGATTAGAAAAGGAAACTAGAACAGCTTTAATGATAATAATAAAATAGAATATGTACAAATCTATACAAAACCAGTATAGACCCCAAGCCCCCTGATGGTAATTACATCACTGTCACCACTGATGTTGTAGAGCAGGCACCGGGGGCCCCAGCCTGGGCCCCGCAGCAGACAGGAGCTGTGTTCAGAAGCTGGATTCTGCTACCAGATTCAGGAACACACCGATTGGGATCAAAGGCAGAATGGACAGAGTCCTCCTTGGATACTCCAAGGAAGCAGTCCAAGCGGGGAGAAGAGCCCGGGAAAAAGAAGCCCTATAGACCCTCCAGATCCCTCTGCTTTATACCCAATATGACATATATGGGCTGGAATACCTCGCTGGTCAGTTTGGGGTCACTTGCCCCATCTGCTCCTTCCTGCAGGTGCAGCCTTTCACTTTCCTGCACCCCCAATGCGGTTCACAAGATCCAGCAGTGGCCTTGGTCTGCACACCAATCCTTGGTAATGACTCTAAACATGGGGTGTTACCACTGCCAGCAGCAGACACTGTCTGTGAAAACAGGCTGCTAACTTCAGACAGTGCAGTTAGTTAGAAGAACTGAGCTGAAAAGTAAAATCACTGAACAGAATTAGTTCTGTTTTCACTCAAACCAGGACAAGCAGACAAGAAATAACTAGTCTAAGTAACGTATGAGAAAAGTCTGTATTCGTTACAAGGCAGATTTAAAACCAAGAAATGCAGATATTAATTAGTCCTTGTTAAAAATGCTAAGCAGTGATATATGTATGTGTGTATTTTACTACTGTACACCATTCTTGAGGCTGTCAGCTTGGCATATGACAAAATGTCAGGCAAACACAATTCCTTCCACATTGGCAGAGATTAGTGAGCAAGCAAAGAAACAAAAGGCTTTTCAGTATGATGGGGAACTCGGTGGGCATGGATTCTGCAAGTCAACACGCAGTTGCGCAGCTGGTGTTGACAACAGGGATCTGTCTTTTACAAGTGTGAGACCTGCTCTGAGGATTGAGAAATGTTAGGAATAGGTGGAATCACTACAGTAGGGCACAGACTGGCCAACCTGTGACAAGAGCTTTAAATTAGGAATGATGGAGAAGGAGTGGTTGACCAACACTCAAGTGAGGAAGTGGTGGACTGTGGCAACAAGCAAAATGTACAGTATGATGTCAACAGGAGAGATGCTGAAATCAACAAAACAGGGTGGAAGGGGGCCCACCCCAAGGGTATTCACACAAGCAAGCAAGTGCCTATAGGACAGCTTTAACACCCCTTCTGGAAAACCCACATGACTGGATGCCTCTTTAACATATGTGGCATGGAGAGGACACAGGAGGAGGAATTCCATGCTTGGAAGGATCCCACGGAATATGTAAGTCAGGCAAAGGTGGCAGGAGGCCTTCATGGATGAACAAATCCCTTGTGACAAAATGCAAGCACAAAAGGGGGCATAAAAGAAGTGGGAGAAAGAATAGGTAATGCAAGAGAAATATAAAGACACTGAGTGGAGTGTGCAGGTATGGAGTTAGGGAAGCCAAAGGCCATTGGGAGTTGAATCTGGTGTCACAAGTGAAGGGCCAGAAGAAGGGCTGCTGTTCAGGCATGAATAACAAAAAAAAAAAAAAAGGAAAATGTTGAATGGGGTGGGGGACCTGGTGTCCATGGCCATGGAGAAGGTAGAGGTACTCAGTGTCTTTCTCACCTCAGTCTTTACAGGTAGTGCTGACCTTTATTGATCCCAGGCTTCTAAGGCAAGTGAGAAAACCTGAAGCAATTCAGACTTAGTGAAGGAGGATCAGTTTTAGAGAGCTTTTAAAGAAGTCCACAGGAATTGATGGGTGCTGAGGGATCTGGCCATTCTTGAATATCTTTGAATGGCCATGGCAATGGGAGGAGGTTTCTCAGGACAGGAAGAATGCAAATATTGCTCCTGTCTTCACAGAATCAGTTCTGAGCAAGTGGTTTGGAGTAGATGATTTCCAGGGGTGCCTTCCCACCTCAGTGACTCTGTCATATATCTGTGATTCTGCATCTTTTAAAGCCCATTCTTCAGTGCCCATGAAGTTGTGTGATGTTTAAAAGACAACTGAAACTTTTCTCTACAGTTTCAGTTGCCTGTCTCAGGAGATCCATTTGCTAAGTGCAAAAATTTCTGGAGTCTTCTTAACATATTAATCCTCAAAATATATTACCTTATGGCATGGACCGCCACCCTTGGCAGGTTTAAATGATACATAGTTTGGTAGGGCAAAAGGAATTTGTTGGACAGGGTGTATATAAACAGCATTTCTATGGCACAAAAGGTGATGTGGATGTGTATGCAGTGGGAGGCTATCAATCAGTGCAAAATCAGAACACTGGGAAGGAAAATGCTTTGAATGTCTGGGCATGATTTAAACAGCAGGAATGTGAGTATCGCCTGCGGTAGTAGTTTGATCATACACAACAGTGAGGTATATTTCTAAATGTCCATTTTACTCATGGCTTTTTCATCAAAGGTTAGTGGTCTGTGCTTGTTTTCACACAGATGTAGATGGATTCACAGCATTATTAAGCAAGCAATTAATCATCCCTTCAAGTCTATGAAGGAAAGGGTAAGGGTGGGGTCTAAATCTTTAGTTGGCATAGAATGCATTTTTCTACTAAAGTCAATGCACCCACTTCAATTTACAAATAATATATGTCCTGAATGCTGCAGAATGAGTAGAGGACACAAGAAGGTGAGGAAAATCCACACAATTTGGTAATACCTATTATATAATAAGAAGTACAGCCTAGAAACTTTCTTTGTTGTAGTGGAACTGAACTCCTCTTGGATCAACTGATGAATATGAGTTGCATTTCTTTTGAAGCATCTTAGAAAGAGTCTTGGGTCCACAGAAGAATACTCCAATACTGTTGCTGTAATCACAATAACAACAAAAACATGAGAGCAGCAGAGTAAATGGATAAACTGTGTCTTTCAGCTGCCTCTGGCTTTACATCTTTTGAAATGGCTTTTTGAGAAATACATTTGAAAAAATTTGTCTTATTGTCAGAAAGTATTACAGTATAATTATTTTAATACTTTAGTGTTTATTATGTTTTACTGCATTATTTATTTGGATTGCTATATTAGAGGTCACAAACAATATTAAATGGTAGTTCTTTGGGTTTGATTTTCATAGCTTTATTTTAATCAGAGAAGCAAACACAGTGCTTGGGCTGAAAATTTTCAATGCCTTTTCTCCATCTGAGTTAATATTTTTTCCTAAAAAATACACAATATTATTGGTTACTTATGAGTTTCCATGAGTTTGTTTGTTTGCTTTTTTATTATTATTTTTTTATTTTTAATTTTTTTATTTTAAATTTTTTTCCCAGTTTAACACTTTTCTTCCTATGGACAATTTTAAAAAGCTCATTTAGTAACAAAATTTGTAAATAGGTAGCTCTCATAAGAACATGACCAGTGTAACAAATAATTGTGTTCATAAACATGTGAGTCTGTTAACAGAGAACTGGAAAACTGGTTATTTGCTGCAAAGTGCCTTAAAAGTTTTGATTCTAAGTACACAGCACATATTGCCTTAAAATGTAAATATGTACACACAGATATACACACGTGCTGTGCCACTGAGGAAAGTTCAATCTACATAAATGCAGTGGAAGTGACAACTGACAGCATTAAGTTTCAGAAAGTTTGCTCCTGTAAAGAAGGGGCTGTAGATATGATTTTGGTGCCAAAATCATAATCCCCAGAAGTAGTGCCAGTATTGCTCTGCTGCTTGATTGCCCAGGTTTAACCTGGAGTGCTATAGTCCTGATAATCCACTAAAAGACACTGTTGCAGCCAGGGAAACTCCATGGACCTAGGTCCAGGGACCCAAAACATAGTCAGTTTGTAAAAGCTGATTGTTCCATCACACAACAGTCTTGAGTTTCTTTGCCCCTTGAACCTTCTGTAACTCAGAGCAGGAAAAGGTAGTGTATTCTTTTCTTGTAAGGAATCCTTATTTCATACAAGGTTTTCTTTAAAAGGTTGAACACTGACCATAAACATGGACATCTAGGTTCAGAAGCAAAAGCATACTTTTCTGTCACTTCTGGACTGGCTTTCTAAAGAACTACCACAAGATCCAGTATAGGAAGTTAATGCCCATCTCCCTCCCTGAGCATCAGAAACCAGATTTTTCTCAGTTGTAACTAACAAAAGTAACAAGAAGTAATGTTTCAACTGTAACTTTAAAAGGTTTGTGTATGCAGTAGAATCCCATGTGAAAGGTCTTTCAAAAATCCTATTTTCTACCCTTGGCCTTTTTCTATTTTAATCTTTAATATTTCCTGATTGTATTTATTTTGACCTCCATCAAGTGGGTTCCCTATTACTGTTACTTTTGCAATTTTATGGTATTCTTGTAGCTTAGTGTATTCTCTTTGATCTCCTCCCTTTCAGATTTTTCTTGGCTCTTTTTCATGTTAAAAATAAAAAGTTTTCATCTTTTTCTTCTTGTATCTCTGTCTCCGAAGTGCAAGTCTTTATTTTGCATTATCAGGTAAATGGAAATCATGAAGTGTCACAAAGATTCTGGAATTTTCTACTGCTGAACACAAAATATTTCAAATTCTTGCTTCAAAGACTTTCAGGAACAAAGAAGCTTTTCTCAGACCACTAGCAAACCCACCAAGTTCAAAGGAGCTGTCTTTGCCAGCAGAGATGAACTAATAACAGAATAGCATAGTCTTGCAAGAGTAGCCAAATATGTTAGGGGAACAAACATATCCTTGACATCATAAGAAAAAAAATCACAGTTTATCTCTTTAATAACCATCTTCAAGGGAAATTAATGCTACTTTGTCCTTTGTGCAGAACAGTAATTGGATTGTGTGTTTCAATTATATCTGGACAAAGGCCAGGATATTGAAATACTTCTAAATATTAGATTTTCTTGTCCAAAAATTAGATTTTATTGGCATTCTCTTTCCGAGATTTCTTCATTAAAAGCTTCATTAAGCATAAATCTTCTTTCCACACAGAAAAAAAAACAAAAACAAAAACAAACCAAACAAACCAAAAAAACCCAAGTAAATTATTTTAAAAGGGTCATTTAGAATATTTTGCCCTCCCCTTCTCCCACTGTTTATGCTGAGAGAAGAGTTACCTACCACGGTTAGAAGCCAACCTGCCTTACCTAGGATGGTTTTTGGCTAGCTGCTTGAACTCATTGTCCCAGTTTGGCCTTCCATAGCAGGTCTTCTGTCTCAAACCAGTAATTACATCCATCTTGTCATCATAATGTAGGGCTATGTGAGTAGCCTAAAGGCAAATGTAAAAGGTAATAATTTTAGAGTTAACAACATATACTTCAAGTAAGAGGAGAAAGCAATAATGCTGCTTCACTGTGAAATACAGAATTATTAATGAGGGAAAGGAAACTGTAATTATCAAATGGCAGGAGAGGAGAGGAGAGGAGAGGAGAGGAGAGGAGAGGAGAGGAGAGGAGAGGAGAGGAGAGGAGAGGAGAGGAGAGTACTTAACAGTTCACACAATAAGTAGAATTGTAAAAGGTACTTCCAAAAGTTCCCAAGACCTCAAAGGAATTCAGTTTCTTGAGATGGAACATTTGAAATTATTTGGGATTAAATATCTGTCTTTAATGGCCTTGGCCTAAGTGCCCCAGACACTTTTGCAGGTAGGGTTTAGATTCCTAAACCTCTTCTGGCCCTTTGAATATCTCACCCTACACTTCCTTCATTGCAGATCCTCAAGTCATGGTCACCACTTCAAGGCCAATTTGCAGATTAGGAAAGGGAACAAAGTGTACTGTAACAGGGTTTGGCAATAAATACTAGCAATTACATGCACCTTAAGTAAGTCCATAGTATTCTGCTGCTATTGGAAAAGACAGTGGATGTGCCAGCTCAGCAGGGGTAAGCCTCTGAGTATTTTCACTCTTGCCATCTGGCAGAGGCAGGTGCAGAAAGTGGATCAGCTCAAGTGAAGCACTGAACTGATCGGGCTGCACAGCTCCTACTGGCAAAAAAACAAGTCCTGATTTTCATGGGCATTTACTGTCTCTCACCTCTGAAGCTATGCCCATTACCATGCTATCTGAGTACTTCCCAGATGCATTTGAAAACAAAATCACCATCTCTCCTAATTGACTTGCTATTGTGTAGGAGTAATACACTTGCTTTCACAGGCTATCATTGTTACTATCACTGTCAAGAAATTAACAGAGGAAAGCTAAGTTAAGAAATGGGCTTTGTGTTTAGTTCAGGCCCTAGCATGAACTAGGCATCATTATCATCTCTTGCAGAAGTGGTTGCTGAAATTTAGATCCATTTCCTGGGAATACTGTATATTTCTCATGCTAATGAGTCTTCCATGTTGTTTAATAACTCAATTATTCTGGTCAAGCACAGTTGTCACAAGATGTCATGTTTCTAAAAAGTTATTCTTATTAGTTTGTGCCAATGTCATGGAGGATTTGGAATATCCTAAGAAAGAATTTCAAGTGTTTGGTGCTAATGGGAGGTGGGGAACTGCAGGATTTTTTATTTGTTTACAGCAAAATTATGCTACTGAGCAGATGGGCTATTTCTGTTCACATTAAGTGGAACTTGCCCAGGATTTTTGGTATTAGCCTTTGCTGTAGAACACAGCATTAAAATTGCCTAGGAATCTCAGAGGCATTGCAAGGAGCAGTAGGGTGAAACATAATTTCTTGTCCAAGCAGAGGACAGGACAGACACCTGCCATATCTGTTTGACCATCCATTGCCAGCATGGAATCTACAAATAGCTCAAAGCATTGAACAAACATTATGTCTAAGGAGTAAACAACTGCCAGTAGTGGAGAATGCACTAGGATGTGTAAATTGCCCATCCTACTTGGTTTCAGTGTTACCCAACTACTGGTCGTTTATATGGTGAGACAGGGAGAATGGGGAGAATGTTGGTTATCTTGTTTGCCAAGGGAGAAGGAAAGTAAATCATCATCTAAATATTGCTGGTGCTGAATCACAAATTTTGAGGTGTGATGAGCTGGAATTTACTAAAGATAAGTAAAACCTATAAAATGAGGGAGCTTTTTGATGTCTGAAGAAGGTGGAGTTATAGCCCAACACAGTTTCTAGGGTTGGTCAGAGTAGGAGAAGCAGCCAGTGAAAAGAATTCCTATTCTCCCAAAGCCCTTTAAAGGTAAGATGCTGGGGGGATCCAGGAGCAAGTGTAGGCAGGAAGGCAGCACAGCTTCAGGAATGCTCCTGTGTTGCCTAACCAGCAGCACGGGATATCAAGGCAGTGCTGAAAGGAGACTGGATGATACGTTTTGAAGAGGAGAAGGAGGCAGAAAAGGGCAGGGCACAGCGTTGAAGAGAGTCAGACATCCCAGCAATAATAGTTGTCTCTCTACCTGATTTCTGGCCTGATGTTTGCCAAAGAAGGAGGTGGGATGATGACAGCTGAGAGATGAGGGCAACTCTGTTTTGTTATGTTCCTCAATAGCTTCTTTCAAAGTAGGTTTTAGGTAATAACCTGTGATATTGTTAGTGCAGGGTGGTAGTTTCTGTAACTGCCATATATGTCAAGATGGGAGTATTTTTTTCTGAATACAGCTTTATGCATATACCTTGTTACTTGACAGAAACCCTAAGGAAAGTGGAAATAATCTATGGTTTTTGTGTTTTGGTTTTGGGTTTTTTTTGTTTGTTTGTTTGTTTTTGGTGTTTTGGTTTGGTTTGAGTTTTTTTGGGTGTTTTTTTGTTTGTTTGTTTGGGTTTTCTTGTTTGTTTGTTTTGTTGGTTTTTGTTCTTGCTTTTGGTTTTGTTTGCTTTTTTTGGGGGGGGGGTGTTGCTGTGGTTTGTGGTTTCTGTTTTCAGCAGCAGAGGCAGGAAGGGAAAATCTCTATGAAACCTATTTTTTAAATCTCTACTAGACAGTCTTTCATTTAACAGAGACAGCAGAAAATAAAACAATAAAGCAAAGACTTTCCTATGAGAGTTTTTCTGGCAGGTGTGTAACTCTTATCACAGTGTGATCTGAGTGATCCATTTAAAATAAAAAATATAAAAAGAGAAAGTTAACTCATTTGGGGCTAGCTAAAGACTAAAGAACTTGAATAAAATTGACCCAGTCTAAAGATTAAGTGCCTTGAGGTGTCATCCTATGAAATCCCATTGAATGAAATTATGAGATGGCAAATTTAAAGCCAATCAGAGAAAATATCTTTTCAAATAACATTAATTAGACAACAGAGTTTGTTGCCAAAATGTTCGAAACACAGCAGGTTTCAAAAGTTGACTGGATGTATATATGAACAATAGAAATTATAGTAAGTAATAAAAGTAAACAAAATCAACACTTTTTATACAACCCTCCACATTTCAGTAGAAAAATGACAAAATCTATTTAAAGACTGTTCCAAAGATGCCGACAAAATGTCCTTTCGCAAGCTGCTGAAAGGCTCTCTGCACTTTTCTGTGAGACACCTGGTAATCAGCACTGCCCAAGACAAGATATAGGACTGGAAGGATCACTGGCTAATTTCTTCATTCCTGTTTTCCTAAATGTGAGATGGAAACAGACGGCTTGGTGTCTATATATTTACAGTTCTTTGTCTCTTTGCTTCATCCATCATTTATTCAGCTGTTCCTGTTCCATATGTTACCATACTGGAAAATCAAGGTACATTAACTCAGACTTGCAAGTGTTTCATTATTACCTGACTTTCATCCCAGCCAGTAAGAAATATATGATAACTTAGAAAGGAATTTTTCCCCTTTTCAGCCATTTTTGTTTCCAAATGGAACAGAAGATCAGCAAACCACTCAAATGCTGATGGGTCTCGACAAATCCAATAAAAATAAACCTGTCAGATAGAAGTAAAGAGATTTAACAAGAAGCAAGATTTCAGTAAACCTTCCTAATAATTGTCTCAGTTCATTAACCACATAGTGTGTGACTCTTCTCCACTGTAAATTTAAGTATAATTACATAACATTTTGATGATGTAGTTTCTGTCTTTTAAAAATTTCATTTTAATCTTAAACATTGAATGAATATATTAATGTTTTAGTGAAGATAAGCAATGTACAAGTTTCTGATCTTCCCCTACCACTGTATCTTATCTTTGACTTATAATACCAAACTCTGCATTTCTTGCAAATAACTTGATTATTCTTTGATTTTTTTTACTTATTTTCAGTTATGTTTAAAATGGAATTTGTTTCATTCAGCACTAAAGCAAGGAATTCTTGTTTCTCAAGATTTTATGCCACAGGCTAACAGTTGATGTAGTCAAAAGATACAGTTATGTTCTTAAAAAAAATCCCTGTGTAAAACAGGCTGCAGAATGCCCCTATTTTTATTTTATTTTATTTTTTTTAAATTTTGTTCCATGTTTAAATTGGAGTATATAAATTCTAGAGAAACACGAAACTGTCATTTTAAAGTTGCCAAAGGTGTAAAATGATTCACTGTCCCTTGATTGGCTTTCTGTTGTCTGAAAACCTCCTCTCTATAAAAATTCACACAGTTTTTTCCATACAGATTTCTCTGGTTTCATCTTCCATATGCTGGATCTTGGTTTAGTTGTTTATGGGATTGGAGGTCCTATTATTAAAGTTTTATTCCCCAGGCAGAAATCAGAGGCTGGGATCAAGTCATCCTATAATCCTCTCTATGGTGAAGAACACATTCCTGGGATCTGTCACTGAGAGGCTTCCATCCTTTAATCATTCCTATGGTTTATTTCTATTTGTCCTCTACTGCAGGCAGTCACAAACAAGGCAGAAAGTCTACTTTAAAAAAAAATAAAAAAAAAGAAAAGATTGAAAAAAGCTATTTTCTTAAGATCTTGGCATAGGGTAATGCTTGAGTAGGGAATAAAATCTTTCAAACAACATCATAGAATCATAGAATCATAGAACGGTAGAGGTTCGAAGGGACCTTTGGAGACCATCATGTCCAACCCCGTTACCAGAGCAGGATCACCTAGGGCAGACCACACAGGAACATATCCAGGAAGATTTTGAAAGTCTCTAGAGAAGGAGACTCTACCACCTCTCTGGGCAGCCTGTCCAGTGCTCCATCACCCTCACAGTAAAGCTGTTTTTCCTGATGTTGAGGTGGAATTTCCTGTGTTCCAGTTTGTGACCATTACCCCTCATCCTATCACAGGGCACCACTGAAAAGAGATTGTCCCATTCTACTTGACATCGACCCTTCAGAGACTTGTAAACATTAATAAGATCCCCTCTCAGTCTTCTCTTCTGCAGGCTAAACAGCCCCAGGGCTCTCAGCCTTTCCTCATAAGAGAGATGTTTCAGTCCCTTAATCGTCTTTGTAGCTCTCTGTTTGACTTTCTCTAGTATTTCCCTGTCCCTCTTGAACTGGGGAGCCCAGAACTGGACACAATACTCCAGATGTGGTCTCACTAGGGCAGAGTAGATGGGGAGGAGAACCTCCCTTGACCTGCTGAATGTACTCTTCATTATGCACCCCCTGGTTGGTAGTAGACCCATAGGACTAACCCAAGATAGTTAGTCACTGTCTATATAATGATGATCATTTCTATTTCAAGAGTCATTGCTGGGGCATCTTCAGCTGGATCAGGTTATGCTCCCCAAAACCCTTTTTCTGCTCAGGTCTTGTAGCCAGCTGGTCCAGGGATCATTGTGACCACTCCAGCATGTGCATGATCTATTGTGATCTGTTGCCTTAACTACATCTTCTAACTAATTTACCTATGTGTAAAAGACTGGCCTGTGTGACCACTTTTGCAGGAACAATTTCTGCTGACCATTTGCAAATGTCTAATCTGTGTATAGTTAATCAGTTTTGCAATAGGAACTGCTCATGGAATCTCAGGACAGGTGAAATTCATCTTTCAGGATCTTAATCAACACACTGAGACTTAGAGTTGTCCTTGGCCAAACAGGAGCTGCCTTTGGTAGTCTTCAGGAATTTCCTGAATTTCCCACCTGAAAATCTTCTTCACCAATGCTGTGCTGTGAAGGGGGTTGGGAGTGCAGCCCATCCCTTGGCTTTAGCTGAGTCCCTTGTCTCAAGCCAGTCCAGCTGTGTAGATGACTAGACTTGGAGTTCCTGCACCACCCAGGGGATGAATGTCTGAAGTCCCCTTGGTGGCACTACCCTGGTGCCTGGCTGAACCACAACTGTAACACAAATGTGATTGCAATTCTTATAACTTGAATTCTGTAGCTCTTGCCACACAATCCATCATTACTTTTGAGCAGAGGGTGCCAGACCTTGAATGGGCTTCTGTGGGCAATGTAATTTTGAGTATAATTATTTTTATAGTGTTTCCAGAGAAATAGTTCACAATCATGAAGGAAGCCTAAAAATACACAATTTCAGATGAAAAAGGAACAGCATGGAGAGAAATGTATAAGCTTATAACAAAGGGATGGTTGGAACTTGTTTTATTGTGACTGTGGTTTTTATTTTGTGGCTAAATCCCTTAATTTCCTCCAACTCATCTCTCCATGTTCTCACTAGCCCCTCTGTCTTTTATTATATGTCAATATCAAAGGTAATCTGGAAGGTCTCTCCCCAGCACAATCCCTGTGGGAGCTCTGATGATTTGTAAATTGTAGCCCTTTTCCATAGGATCACTGAGATAAAGATGCATATTAAACACAAGTGAAAAATCAGAGAAAAAGAAAATAAATGAGAAACCTATAAAGAAATTTCCCAGAGATTTAATGTACTAGGTTGTCAGACTTCTGGTGAGGTGGTGGGAGAAAAATGTGGTCATGCCATGCTTCACTGAAGATATGGTTGAAGAAACTAACAGTAATTTAAGATGTTTCTTAGATCTGATTGTACTGTGAGGGACCATCTGTGGTAAGAAATATAAATGAAGTATGATCCCAGGAAACAGATAAAGCATTCAGGGTTAAACAGGGTATTTTTACAGAGCAGGAATAGGACTGTCTGCAGAACTTTAGTACCAGCCATCTTGGCTTTTTGCTTTTTCCCCTTCATTTTCAATGTTTTGCTTTAAATATAACAGGAGAGTTGCTTCTTATTTCGACTGGCATAGGTTATGAGGAAAAAGCAAGCCCACTGACTTCATAGCATTTCATTTTTGTGACCAACAATGGCATTATTTTAAAATATCAAAACTAGATGAGATTTATTGACTTAACGTTTTTGTAGTTTTTTGCGTCTGAATCCTTAAGTCTCTGCCTGTTCCACACCTTCAGCACCTCGAAAATCAGCCCACCGAGTGCTGTCAGTCAGTATCACATCATCACTGTTGATCTGTAGTGAGAAACTTCTTCCCCCGGCCTCTACTTGATCACATTGTTTCCCTAGTCTTTTCAGTGGTTCATTTTATGGAAAACTGTACACATGTGTGGAGAGGGGGCATGTGCATCTAAATCAATAATGAATAGTGCATGGGGGAGCAACTGGGAGTATGTGGAAAGGACTAGGAGCCAAGCACACTCAGGGAAGGAGGAAGAAAAGATAGCTGATGAGTTTAAACAATATGGTCACAGGAATGAGGGACTGGTTTCCAGAATATCAGGCTATGGAGCTTGGAGGAGTGCTTTTAGCTGGGTGCAGACCTAGGTGTGATGGTAACAGCCAGCCCAACTGAACTGAGTCAAGCCACCTTTGGCACAGTCCTCTCAAGAAAGGATGTAGATTTCTGAAGCTGCAGAAATTCCTTAAACCAATTTCTTGTGTTTTTCCGCTGAAGCAGTACCTGTCATATTGACTCTGATTTTTACACATTAGAGGTGGAGAGCATTTGGTAATGAATAAAGACTGTCATTATAGGAAGTATTTTTTGCCATGATTATAGCCTTAGAAAGAAAAAAGTTAGTGAAGAAGGATGGCCTATAGGTAAAAGGTCTTTGTTTCCTCAGATCAAAGAGGACTTCTAGTATCATATGTTAAAATAAATGGTATTTACAAAGTCTTAATTTCTTTACACTGACTGCCCACAACATAGAACAAAGTATCACATGTACAATTAAAATAAAATAAATGCACTATAAAATCAATCCTTATTAAAACTGTAGAATAAAGCCAGCATCAGTGCATTTCTATAATTAAACAATTATTCTGAATCCTATTTTTTTTTTCTTATAAACCTCATACTATTAACTGACTGCAATTAATTAGGACCCTTAAAAATCTGGTTTAGATTTATGTTTCATTAGTCTCCACCCACCCTACCCCCATCAACTACGTTCATCAGCTTGATGGCTTGCCCAAGTAAACTGTCTTAAATTTTCCAAGTGTTCTTTTTGCAAATTGAGTTAGATACAGTATTGCTATTAATCAGATCTGTAGTGCAGGGTTTTGAGTAGTCACTTATTTCTGTAATACTCTGCTCCCTCGCAATGTGTGTATATTTATCTTTCAGTTTCCCACATCCTGAATTTTGTACAACAGACAAGAGCAAGAGCTTTGATACTTCTTTCCTGTAAGGTGAAAGAACATACTTTGTAAATCAGATTCCATCATGTGGAAAGTCATTAATAACCTGTTGTTGACCATCTCTCTGTTTCTCCCTGCTTTCTGAAGACAGAGGTGGAGCTGCAGCTCTGGGCAAAGTCATCTTTTCACGAATGAGATGTAAAAGGTGATGAAGCAGGGGATGTCCAGGGACACACCTTCATCCCTGACTATTGACAGTCCCTCTGAGACATGAACAGTCTCTGCAAAATCCTCTTATACCTGCAGCTGGGCACCTTCCTGCAAAACCCCAGGCCTTCCTGCTCCTGAGTATACCACAACACCTGTGGACTGTTGTATACCAAAAAAGATCAGAGATTTTCATCAGCCTAATTATGGGTCCAGTGGGCCACTACAGGTAAGGCTCAGCAGGGTCTGCAGACCAGGGCATGCAGGGGACAGGGGTTTGACAACCTGCACAAGGCACTGACTTAGAGCTAGGATGACAGCAAACAGCTTGAAAAAAGGCTCGAATTCATACTCCTAAATTTGAAGCAAGAGGCCTAAACTGTTCTCAAACACAGCTTAGGAAAATGATTACATTTGACAGCAAATAAAGCCCAGGTTTCTAGGTCTTCCAGAGGTGTTTTGCAGAGAAGGCTGTGTGATGGGGTACAGCTCAAAGCAGAAGGTTACCTCAGGTAGGGACTGTTGTTTGCAAAGCAAACGCAAGAGGCTTTTTTTGTTCTCCTCACAGGGTGTAGCTGATCTTGCAGCCACAGCATGCTGTGGTTGTCTTAGGTCTTCATGGATTCAAGAAGCAATTAGACAAATTAATGGAAGAAAAATCTACTAAGGGCTATTAAACATATATAGCTCTTGTATCAAGCCACTACTGAACTGCAAGTTGCAGAAGGGTGAGAAACTGTCAGCTAAAGAATTAGCACCATATGATTTTCTGGTCTGTATACTGTTCCTTAGGCATTCATGCAGAGCCACTGCAGGATACAGGATATTGGGCTAGATGGATCTATGGTAACCCTCAGTAGGCCTTTTCTTATGTCCTTACATAGCATAAAAGACAAAGTGGATGTTTGCTAATAATAGCGTCTGATGGATCTGTAAATTTTATCAATTACAACAGCAACTGATCTGAAAAATGTGAAAAAAAGGGATCATTTTATGCATAACTAAAGCCAGTAGAAACTTTACAGCCATGACTAGTAGTAGTGCCCTTCCTCACTGCAAAAAATGATAGGGAAATGAAGGCTCTAAGGCTATTTAATTGTGAAGAATCAATTAGATAAATGTGTACTCCTTTTGATTTGCTGGGCTTTTTAAATTATACAGCTGCAGACATTATGAAAGCTATGAGTATTTATATCTCAGCCGTATGTGGGCAACACTAAGAAATATTAGTTCAATAAGCGTAATGATAGCTGTACTCAAATCAAAATGAAGTTGTTGAAAAAAGAAAAACCTCTTATTTATTTCCTTAATAGACATTTCTATGGTACTCATCATGGCAGAAAGAGAGTGCTGAATACTTTGAGGAAGATTAAATTATTTGTAATTATACCACAAGTGGAAGCTTTTAACCAATGGAAAAAAAATGTGGAGCTACCCTGAGATGAATCGTTCTCACTAAGATGGCTGCTAAATTTTCTAAGTAATGCTATGAACTTCCCCAGGACCTTTCATCCAAACTTTCAAAATATTGTGCACGCACCAATGAAGTTTAGCCTCATAACACCTCTGAAAAATAAGCATCACTATTCCCACTGCACCAATAAGGAAGCCAAGATACAGAGAAAGGCCGTAGAGAAATCATTATACTTTTGTATTTCACAGGAATTCAGAGAAACTGAACTCTATAGAAGAAAACCATGGCAGAATCCACCATACATTTATCTGTTCAGGCACACTTACCCAAGATTTTCCCTAAGCTATGGATGAACACCCTGAGGTATACTGTACTCTCAGTGCATAGATTCTGTCCTTTTCCCTGAAGATAACGTCAGCAATGACAATAACATTTTTACTTGTATACATATAGAATATACATAATATACACACATAACATGTATATATGTATATATAACTCTCCTTCCAGTGGAAAAGATCATTCTGGTACGATCATAGTGTTTGCAAATACACTTCCTCTCACATCTAGCACATATTTTCATTTTTATTTCCCTCCCTTCTCAGTGCTTTTTCTGCCTCAGAGATCCCCCCTGGCAATTTGAACCTGTCCTCAACTCCTCAGTTACTAAAATCCCAGATGCTTTTTCAGTGGCAGCTTGTCATTAAGATGCCAGTTTTAACACACTTTCATTTAAAAGGATTGACCTGTTGGTCCTGCAATCAGCTCCATATGTACTGACCCTCTCGGAGATCTGTCCACTCCAATGCAATTTCAACAATTGTCCTTAAATGTGAAATGTTGAACAGTTCCCAATCCAGCTTTTACATTGGAAAATGAGCTAAAAGAAGCTGTAAGGTCCACAAGATACCAATTGCCATGATGAATAGGGAAGATATCATTTAATGCCAATTTTTTTTTCTGTATTACCTTCTTATGCCTCACCCTACTTCACCCATTATCTGTTCTTCACTGATCCTCCCCCACTGCTCCCTCAGATATCCTTAGCAGAAGATATATAACAGGTTAGCAGATCAAGAGTATGTTAACTTAATTGGTGCTATCCATGCCTTACAGACTCCAATACATTTTTTCAACACAATAATTAAAGTAGTTTGAGGCAGTAATATGCATCTTGATATATGCATCTCATCCAGAGCTTAAATGCCTTTTTTATTCCTTCTTTGCTGGTTAATATCCTGACTTTGCAAGGTGAGAAAAGCAGGTAATGGTTGCTGAATGCAGCATTCTGGACCAGGACATGCAGCCAAAGGGCCCTGACAAAACCTGCAACTGGACAAGGAACAAGTGCTGCCCTTCACTTCAATCTGAGATCACCTTGCAGGGTTTATTTTTGGTAGGAAATAGGACAAATTTGTCTTCTAGGTCTCTAAGTATCTTTATAGCTATGAAAGGCATTCTACAGTTCTATTGAAAATCTGATTCTTCAGCTTTTACTAAAAACACTGCAGCTAGGGCTACCTTCTTCTTCAGGAAATGACTGAATTTGGGAAACCCTACCTCCCAACAGCTCCTTAAGCAGCTGGAAAGTGAGTGACTGCTTCTGAGAGTGATTTAAAGGACCCAAATGAGTCTCTAGCTCTGAATTGCATCTCTCACCTGGCAAAATAGGATTGATCATTTGTGGAACTTTTTGATGGAGCAATAAACTTTCCCACCTACCTTCTGCAGCACCAGTACTGTATTTGGGTTGCAGCACTTGTACCAAATGGATTTTAAAATAGAGGCAAATGGTGTGACTCCAATTCCTGTTGCAATGCACACACTCACTTGGTAGTGGAAGACATCTGTGGTTGCAGAACCGTATGGTCCATCCACAGCCAGTCTACAGCAAGAAGACATTTAATAAAGGGTCAGCAACACAGAAAATCACAGAAAGGTTAAAATTCATTGGGCTACTTATTTTCAAAACCGAACTTATGTTGAAAGATAAAAGATATGTCTAAAAGATATGTGAAATACCTGTACGAACACATTTATTTGTCAGTGGGTGCCACTGAATGCAAAGCAACTGTTTTTTCTGAAGTGAGAGAACAAAAGCACCCATGTGGATTTGGGGCCTGGCCATCTATTTAAGCATGCAATTGCAATTTTCTGGCTTTCTGAAATGTGATTAGTCATATAATTGCATGTCCAAATTTAGCTGTGGAATTTGCATATTTGATTATGAATTACTGAAAAGCATCCTGTTTTAGAGCTTTATTTTCTATATTGTATAATATCAAAGTAAAGAGGAACAGATTATATTAATAATTGTGAAAAGTTTTTTATGTGTTAATAAAAGCGAAAGCAAGAAAGAGGTCATCACATGCAAGGAAACTATTATTTTCTTGGGTCTTTTTGAAAAACAATATTTCAGAAATACATTTTTGGCAATAACACTATACTTAGTATCTGACACAAAGGGAAATTGTGTAAGGAGAAACAGTTGTTTATGTTACTGCTTCCTATAATCAATGTTGCTGATGCTGAAACATTCATTTGGGTCAAAATTAGAGATGAAGAAAATTATTAAATAATCAGATTCATTCGTCTAGCAACATAGAATGTAAATACACACAGTAATTTGGAATGTTCTGTCCAGTCTGTCTTTAAATAACCTAAAAGCTCTGGAAGTTGATTTGACTTACACCCAGTCCTTATGAAAAAATGTGGTTTTTTCTTCTTTCAGATTTTCTATTGTTTTCTGCTCTTTATTGCACTAAAATTCAGCTTAAATACAAATATGCAGACATAGGAAGAATAAAATATTTTAACAACAAAACAGCTAAGGTACGCACAAATATAGAGGCATAATGGATCTGAAATCCTATTGTTGCTTTCTCAAAGTGTACCTGAAGTCCTAGCAAATATTTTAATTTTCATTTGTAAAAACAAAATAATCTCTTTTTCTTTAATATGTATTGTTACTCACATTGTTGACCAGATCTGCACTTCTTGAGCACTCAGAACTTCCTGTAAAATATGGTTAATTTAGGGTATACATGTAAAGTGCCCAAGTATCACTTTCAGGTAAGATTTCTGTGTAGTTCTGTGTGGGCTTGGGATCAATTCTCATTATTGTTAGTAGATTGAGAAAAAAAATGGTCTGGAATGAATTTTAAGAAATTCTTTAATCTGTCTTTGTGTTACAAGACAGGATGAATTATTTCTGAATTGTTCCTTACAGAGTTTTTTTTCTGGTCAGTCTTCTCTTGAATACTCAGGTGACAGAGATTGCATCACTGGTTCAAACACCTTGCTCAGCTGTAGCTAGAGAGCTTAGCCAACTACCATGTCTCAAAGAAGAAGCAAGGAAAAAGTGGAGAAAGAGAAACTGAGCTATACAATCTATTCATCTGATCTAGAGAGGGTGGAGGAATGTAGGAAGATAGTAAACAACATGACAAAAATTACTATACTTGCATTTGCTAAGGGAGGAATAGAAAATAGGGCTATAGGCTGTGTGTAGCTATGGGTTGGATTCTTTGGATGAATGGCTTGGATTCTTCTATGGATTCTTGGATATTCTTTGTGTCCATCTACACAATTTCATAAGAATAAAGCCTTATACCTTTGGGGAAGGTAGGGAAAGTATTTAGTTCTGGAAAAGTAAAATTAAAAAATTATTTGTATTATTTTTATAATTTAAATGTTTGCTGATCAGCATGATTGTGTAGTACTGTAAGAGAAGTCAGATTTTGGATCAACATGGTAAACCAACAATTAAGTGAGACAAAATCCTGAATAATATGGAATTTGATTATTTTCACAGGGATAGTCTATTCTATGGTCTTCTCTCTCCAATTGGCCAGAAATCACAATTAACTGTTTTTGTTACCTGTATAAATGTACATACATTTTATTTTAGTCTTCTTTTTTTTTTATTAATATATATATTTTATTTTTAGAACATTGCCATATCATTTAGTTGCTACACATCTTCTGTCTTCTGCTCAATTTCTGGTTTTGGTGTT
>JANIJG010012150.1:36133-68309 GCA_024611175.1 Megaceryle torquata
TGTTTTTTTTTTTTTTTAATATATTCCCCAGTGTGGTGTTTATCTTCAGATATTGAAACCTCTGAAAAAGACTTGTTTGTTGCTTTACTGATAGCGTAACTATTAAAATAGTCTTTTTAATATATTGCAAGAAAGCAACTGAATGATGGCATTAGGCACTCTAAAAAGATTAAAAAGAAGAATCTTTATATATCACAGCACTGTTAATTTCAACCCTGCATTGTAGCCAGAAATGGTTGATAACATTTTTATACTTCTCACTCTTTACACTGTCTGACAATCACTTTGGGCCACTTTTGCTCCAGTTCCGCTGAAACGGCACACTTCTCATTCCAATTGCCTTTCACGAAGGCACAGCTTTTGTTTCTAATTCCTATTAACTGATATAATGCAAGGACTGGACCAGAATTTCTTCTCTGCCCCCACCTTCTGGTATGCCTCTGTAGTTCAGTGGTGTCTATAAGCTTTTTAGAGGAATGTTCCTTAGCATACAAGTCCCATTAAATTATATAAAAGTAATTAAACAAGTGCCTTTTGCTGATCAGTTTTACTAGAACTTCATCATCAAAAACAATTTTCCAGGGTGAAAATAGTCCCTTCAGTCCCAGGCTCTACACACTCCACCAGAATTGAAATTATCCTGTGCCAAGCTCTTCTTTGCTGATTTGCAACAACAAAGCATCAACCTTTTTCTTGGATTAAGATGCCACAGATACAGAATTTTAATGCCAATAAACTTTATAAAGTGGAGCAGGGTTTTGAAGCCAGAGATAATTGAGGGAGACTGCTGGAAACAAGTAAAATTCAGGCAGAAGTTTCTGGGGCCACAAAATACCAAAGTTATTAAACTGGAATTGTGCATGGCAGGTGATGGGTGCTGTCAGAGCACATAAGCATACAGGCACAAAGCCAGCAGATGGCTTCCAGTGTCATTTTAATTCAGTTCTTAAGCACCTATCTGTCAAAATTAATATCTTTAGGTATAGGTATAGATGCTAGAGAACCAGATGATAGCAACAGAGATATGGATATTGATATGGGATTTTAATCTTATATTAGTCATCATGTCTTCGTGGTAGCTGTTGGCCTAAGTTCATGATTGTGTTTGTTTTGTTTTGTTTGTTTTACTGTAATGATGCATTTACAGATCCAGAACTACAATCTAATACTGCATCATAAAGAAAAGACACAAAATTAATTAAAGTTAAAATGTTAACATTTATTTTAAAATGTAGAATTAACATTTTAAAATGTACTGTTTGTCATTCAAACCTTGGTAACATCCACAATTCCTTGAAAGCTCTTTCCTCTGCTCCGAAGGCCTTGAAGAGAGCTGCAGTCCAATCCCCGACGACCCGTATGTGAACACTGAAGAAGTCCTCCTCGGGAGCTGAGGTGAGGGTGAAAGGGTGCCACTCCAGCTGCGAGACAGAAGGGCACTGGAGGAAGATATATTGACCAGGTCCCATTTTAAAGCCACGTTTCTTCATGTGAAGCTCAAGGACTCCAGAGGAATAGGTCACCACCTAAACAATAATAAAAACACCTAGTTTATTTTCCTTCAGAAGAGTAACTGTTTCCAATTAGATTACATGTGATTTTGCAATCATATCTACTTTAGTTCAACTATGAGTAAATTTGGATGCACAGTAATTTTCATATGTCTTGTAGATTATGTCCTAAACTGCAGGTTGCAGTGCTGTTGCTTACCAATATCTTGAGAGCATGTACAGTGTGTAACATGGGGCAGCTTGCTTTGTGTGTGTTAGAGACAAAGGAAGGGTTGTAACAATTCAACAATTGTCTTAATAGAACCTATGCAAAGATATTCCTTAGTAGACTGAAATAATTTACCAGTTTTAACCTCATGTAACACAATTAACTTGTATGGGATTATTGTTGATCTAGCAAGAAGAAAAAAGCCCAGTGATCTCAGCTCTAATATACTTTTATTAAGAGTTAATCTCAGTTAAGCAGACAGTTTTATATATCACACACAGTATTCTGAGATCCTCAGATCACAGCCACTCTGTGAAATCAGCAGCAAGAGTTATCCAGCATGCTTTTCCCCTCACACAAGATAAGCCTGTTTCTTGTCACTGGCTTGATATATTTGGCCTTGGATGCTTCAATAGCAGCATTCCCCATCCATTCTGCTGTGACTTAAATAGGATCTTAGCACACAGAGATATTTACTACTGGGTTAAATTGTTGCAGTAGTATTAATGAAGCTTTGACTGTATATGTTAACTGATAATGTAACCCTTAATCTCCCTGGAAACCTCCAGATTTTTAAGTAAAAACTGTTTCCTATGGAAGCTGAGGGTGTCTCTGGCATTTACTGCAGTGGAACATGGTTTTGATTCATTAAAAAGACACCCTCTGTGCAGATGTTTGTGTTATGGTGGTGTAAGTCTGGTACTTCATTAATCAAGTTTGGTCCCATCTGGAATATTCTTATAGACTTGCTATTGGAATAAATGCAAACCCTAAAATCAATACTTGGCTGAAATTGTGGCAATGATGGAATTACTGCTGAACATAGGAGTGCAAAATGAGGTCATAATATAGAGAAGTTACCTGTAAAGGATAAAAAAAATGTATTGACATAACTTTTTTTTTTTTTTTACACATACCTGCAAGCTATGTTACATACCTTAGTAATGACCACCTCCTGTTGAAATCTCCGAAATCTTATAATTCTTTCACAGATGTACAATACCATAGGACTTATAACCCACTTCCAAGCCTGTAGAAAGTTGCATATTAAAAAACAACATTGCATTTCTTATTTAAATCAGCAGGTAGCCTAAAAAGAAATTATATGAGTTCTCTTCTGTAATTTTTGGTTTGCCTTTCTCAAGAGAGTATTTTCTGTTGCTACTCTAGCAGTTCTGGCTTTCTTGTGCAACATACATATGGGACTCTTTCACAGATGCACTCCAAAAGTGGTGCTAATATCTATCTGTATTCTGGCCAAGAAGAGTCCTTTAAAATATTTTCCTACTAAAAGGGAAAAGAATTAATCTGTGTAGGTGTTAATATAGATGTCATTGGACCTGAAGACATATAAATGCAGAAATTTATACAATATTACCCATAGCCTTACTATTTTTTTTCTCTCTTCAAAGTCTAAAATATTTCAGAAGGGTCAGATAGGAGTAGCTCTTATTGTCAGTTGTGAGTTTTCTGATGTTGCATGACAAAACACTAAGTTCCAAATATTTAATTAGAGGAATGGGATACATTTCCATTTAATCCATTAGTCGTCTCTGTATTAATAAATGTTTTTTCTGATCAGATGCTAAGCTGGTCATACTTGAAGTATTGCAGATGATTGCTGTTCTTGTACTTTCTAATTATATGTACTGATCACTACAACAATAAAAGATACTTGTCTAGTCAGGTGTACTAGCTGATGATCTCACTGACTTGCACTGATAGATAAGATAACTAGACATAATTGAATCTTCATTATTATTTAATTTTATTTTTTTTTCTTTCTGGAAGAGATGCTGTTTTATTTCCTGTTTTGTTAATTACACAGCTCATTCTAGCAAACTGAAGACTGCATAGTCATGTGGCTTTTTAAAAATTGCCAAAGAGTAACTTCACTTACTGAAACATTGACTTTGCTCCACAAACTGTAACAGGGATTATAAAGTATCTTTTATGAGAAGCAAGCCATAAAATTATGTGGCTTCCTTAGAAAGTGCTAAGAGGATGGAGTGGCAATTTCCCAAGGTTAAGACTTGAAAATTAAATTAAAAAAATGCATGATTTAATAATGGGAAGAAACCATCATAAGCCAGAAGAATCTCAGTTAAAGCAGAAACTCAATACATCCGTTGTCCCTAAATACTAAGGTGTCTCTGCACAGTGGGTAATCTCACATCTTGAATATATTTGCATATATCAAGCCACAATAATGATGAAACCTGTTTTTCCTCCCTTCCATTTGTGCTACTTGTAAATAAAAACACGTGACAGGAATGTTAAGGTTGCAGGCTACCCTGTGCAAGAGCTCAGCTGAGGTTTCAAATGTGCCATTGCTCCACTTCAATAAAGCATGCAATCCAAAATATCTTTTGGCTGGGTTGGGATACAGGGCATCATCCACCAGGAGGAATAGGCTGATAGGCAACATGGCTCCTGGCTGGCTAATCAAGACATTGGTATTTTTTCCCAAGTGTTTTTTCCTCCTGTAATGAGAATGAACTGAGATGGGGTAGTAAAGGCACAGGAGAGGCTGTGAGGTTAAAAGTCTGAATGCCCTGGGTGCCAAAGAAGTGGTTCATTGTCCTTGTGGGAGCCAGATCAGAAATATGGAGAAAAGAAGCAGATGTGTTATGACTGAGAGAGGGGCTCCCCCACTGTCGCCTCCCCTGGGAGCCATGGCCAGTGAGGTGTGCACCCTGGAGTCACCTCATGAAATCCCAGCTCTGCACAAGGCTGTGCCCTCCCTGCTCAGTCCCATCTGCCTCTGCTGGAGCTGCACAAGACTTGCCATGTTTTCTTAGCCTCTGAAAAAAACTGTGCTGTCTATCTGCGGTGTCTAACAGGTATCACACCATAGCATATTACCCACCCAGCAAAGCACTGTGCTTATAGATGATCTATATGCCATATGGTATTATCACAATTCATTTAAAGTAATGTGACTTTGCGAGTATGGCCTTGGGTATGCAGGGAAGTGTGGCAAAATAAGTTTAACATGGAGAAATAGAAGTTCTCTCCGGTTAGCTTTATGATAATGAATGTCAAGATATGCTGTTGGAAGCAAGCTTGTGTCTGTATTCATGGTGTGTAGCCATGTATTGATTTTTATGGAGACATTGTAGCTGAATTTTTTAGAGAGGCATTCATTTTCTCATTAATATGCGGGTCGGATAGTGGCTAACAATAGTTTAGTTTAAGAAAAATCTATGCCAGCCATTAAAAGAGCTACAAGACACTGAATGCTAATTTTTCTCCTTTACTTTAGGATTTCCTTTGGTACGTATTTCCTTTTTGGAAGAAACAACAAAAACTTGCATATGAGCAAGCTAAATCTTGAGCTGTAAATGTTAAATGGTTTTCTTTGGATGCTAGACATCTGACATAATGTACAAGTCTGATACTTAATTACCCCCTGTGGATTTGCAATCTTGTTGCAGCAAAACCACCCTTCTGTGGGACATTTTTCCTGCCTTTTGCCTTTCCTTTTCATATTTCATTGTTTCAAAATCTCTCCTTTTTACCTAACTTAAGACATCAAGGCTGGACAATATGAAACATGTGCCCCAAAGCAAGGACAAAATTTTATCTCCATCTTATTCTCCCTTGGTATTTAGATTATCCATATTAAAGAACTATTAGTTAAAATTATAAAATTAATTTGCATCTCTAGCTTTACTGTTCTGTTGTATTTTCTGTTTCTCTATCCTCATAAGGTTTTCAGTTGGGGAATATTTTCATGAAATGAACACATCAAGGGTATTGGCAATACTGAATAATTAAAAATAAATCTACACAAAAGTAGAGTACAATACTGAAATCCATACCATTCAAAAGGAGTGTTGCCTAACTAAAGGATCTTCCAGAAACAAATATTATTATTAATGATACCAAAGCATTATATATCACTCTTCATCTGTACCTGTCAATACTGATTATATAGCAGGTTGGGATCACTGTATTAATGCAGAGGGAGAAGTCATGGAACAGAAATGTGAAACTACTCTCTAAACATGACACTAACCTCCAGTCACTAGCATACACTCCACCCGCTGCTCACTATGACATTTGGCCTCCCAGGGAAGGACATTAAGTTAAAAACCACAAGACAAACATCACTATTACCATGGGTTTGTTACCAGAAAACTGTGGCAAAGGGCACTGAGTGGTGTTCTCCCATTCCAGGTAGTGATCCTTACAGTAAGTGACATTGTGAAGCAGCAGACTCTGAGGCGTCTGACCTCGGACAAGCTGACTTAAAACAAAAATGTTAATCACAGGTATGCTTCTTCGAAAAGTTTCTGTGCATCTTTAGGTTTTGCACCAGTAGTCAAATGCAGATTTGGACATAACTGAAAGTTTAAGAACTGGCCATTTCAACCCTGTTCTGCTCTCTTGTTCAAGTTACTTTTCCTTTAGCTTTGCCATGACTGTCTGACCAAATGCAAGAAATGTGTTATAGCACTGATATACACTAATGCTGCTGAGGTGCAGAGTCCTTGCATACAAAATGTCCATGTTGCTGTTTGTAGCAAAATTAGAATGATTTCCAAGTTCTTTGGAGCAGCTACTTTGACCTCCTCTGTATATGAGCATCTGGTAGAAAAATGCTTTAGATAAATAATAAAATTTAATAGTCACAGACCTTCTCTTTCCCTTGCTGCTTTCTAAATGCATTTTTAAAAGCTGCAAATAAAGTTGGAGGACTGTAATTAGATGTGTACTCTCCAAACATTAAATTCTAGCTTCTTTACTTCAGACAATGTTAATGATGTGAATTTTCCCAAACATATCAAACCTGACTGTTCATTTTAAATGAGTTTCAGCTGGTGTTGATTATGGGTAGAGAAGGAAGACTTTTATGGGGAAAGCCTGTTTCATATAGTTCCTCTGACTTTACCCTTCCATACTTTGGCTCTATGTTAGCCTGTCCTGCCCGCTAGTCTAACAGTGTCTCCTAATAGACAAGGAGATACGAAGTGCTGCCTTATTCTACATGGCAGCCACCAGATCAGATAGAAAGACAGAAAAGAAGGAAGGCTTTAGTGAGTTTTGTTCAGTCACATGGGAAGGAGAAAGAGGTAGGAAGTGAATGAAACCTTGGCTTTTGACTCTTTTCATAAATGGGATAGTGGTAGAGAAGAGGTGGGGCAGCAGAGAGCTGCTCTGTTGCAGTGCACTCCCAGCCTGGAGAAAGCAGCATGCTCATTGAATGCCATTGATAGGGCTGTTAAATAAGTGTCCCCTTTTCAGAGAAGTCCCTGGCTGAGGAGTGTTGATCAGCTGGCTAGGCAGAGGGAGCTTACAAAGCTTAAAGTTTAAAGGGTTCATTATAGTTGTTTGAAATCGGATTCTAAAAGATTTGCCAGAGAGGTGAGGGGGCCATTTAAATCAGGACAGGATACAGTTTACAGCATTTGTTTGCAGCTGTGTCTCTGAAACTTGGGACTAATTAAGGCCGAACTGAATGTGGCAGCTCTTAAATAGCAAGGAAAGAGGTGAGAAAAGTAACACACCACAAAACACTGGACCAGCCTGTTCCCCACCCCATGGTAACACCATGTACCTCCAGGGAACAGGCACATGCACACACTGCTGCGGGCTGGGAAGTTCCTCTGTATCAAAGAACGGTGGCCTGTATGTGCTTTAGTGGTGGGCAATACCTTCTCAGTGTTTTATGAAATAGACATAAAAAGTGTATTATGATAACCAAGTGAATCTGTCCTTAGATCTGAAAAGCTTTACTAGAGCTTGAGGCCATGTGTACACTAGGTAGTCAGCAGGAAAGCATTCATGAAGCAGTCCTTGTTGAGACCTTTCCACTGAACACATTTGAAGGCTAACTGTGATTTAGGACTAGGTCTTGTCTGATCCTGTGAATGGATCACTTGTTATTGCTTGGCACAAAGAGATCCATTCGTTTCAGTGTAGTTTCATCCCAAAACACTCTCTGTTAGGCAGTCCAGGGACTGAGCCATGGTATGAACCCCTAGGAGATGAGGAGGATCATGAGTTCTACCTCAAAACTGCACTCCCTCTCTGAATTAAAATGTCAGTGTAGATGCACCACCATAGATTGACATTAACACTATCATAAAAAAATGAGAAAAGGAAATGGGGGAATGCACACAAGGGAGAAGCAGCAGTAGATGTCAATAGAGCTGGTTATGGAAAATGGAAATGTGTTCTGCAATTTGTTGCTTTCACTCTCCATTGACAGGGGATTTATCCCTGAGCTTCTCAGGGCGTCTCCCCCAACTCTGCTGTTCCTCAGTATAAGAAGCATAGCCCTATACCAAAGAGGATGGGCCCTCCTCTTGTGCTGAGGAATAGAGCAACAATCAGCGACCTGGCAGTCATCCCTCTCTTGCCATAGTTTAAACTAGAACATCTCTGTAAAAGCCACTTTACTGGGCTAGTTGTTTCTTACTGTAGTAATTTAAACCTGGTTTTCAATATAGTGCTTACTGATACTGCACAGTATTTCTTTATGGTAAGGAAATATGGGGAACTCTACAGAGAAAGAGGGGCAAAACTACTTCCACAGGGACATCCACCACAGAGTAGATGACATACTGAAAGCTTGTTGAGCTTGTACAAACTCTTTCACAAAGTGCCATACAAGACCTCTGAGCATAAGATCCATCCCTTATTAATTTGAACCCACAGAATTTATTTCCTAATCTGTAATGTCCCCAGTTCCAAGGGATGAAATTTCATTCAGACTGATGCATTGATAAGATTCAGATTGTAATGTGGCAGAAGAGTGGTTGAAAGAACTAAGCCATACTTTTATCCCTCAGAGAAGTTGTGTATTTTAATTTCAGAATGCTCTGATTTTGCAATGTGTCTCCAAGCAAAGATCCCAGAAGTTTGTTAATAGAAAAGCAGAGGAATACAGATTTGAGTCATGTTTCGTCTCAAACTGTGTACATATACCCTGCGTAATTTATGCAGAAACTTACCCCATACCATGGATTATTAAACCAATAAAGAAAACCACAAAGAGGTGATGGGTATACCAGAACACTTCATAGCATGACCTTCTGATGATCTCAGTGGATGAAGTCATGATCAAAATTAAAGCCACAGTTATCACAACTCCAGTTATTCCAGCTATGGTAGTTAGTACCTCTCCTGTTGTGTTCTAGAATAAGAATACATTATTACTATTAGTATTAGTGGCTATTGGTGTTTTTATTACTAATTCTGTAACTAATGTTGCTGTTGCTGCTGTTACATATGGAGCCAAAATCTAAGATATATTTTCAGCATAGGAACAAAACCAGAACACTACATGGAGGCAAGGCAAACCTCCATTTTACCAGAAGTGGAAAAACATCCCTCTGCTCAGTTTCAGCTCAGACTTATCCCAGACAGATGTGTAAATTTGCTGCAACTTATTTATTTCAGGAATTGAAAGGAGGAAATTAGGCAGTCTCATTAGTACTTTTATCTATTTTGCTTATGTAAAAATGTCTTAGAAAAAAAAAAATATTAGAGAAATGAGAAGATTAAACCTAGAGACATAGTAAATGAAACAGTACTAGAAAACATATTATTCATGTGAGGGTGGTAAGTGAGGTGCTAAGACACCTGCAGCCATAAAGGTGAGGGACTCTTCTGTGCTTATTTGACTTCAAAGTCTGTGGGTTGTTAGCAGTCCTGAAATGGTGTATAAAAATAGCATATTATCATTTACCTTCACAGCATATCTCATTTACCTCTTCCTTACATTTACCTGGAGATACATAGGATAACAATTGGGTTTATTTTTTAAAAGACAGATTTATATTTACATTTTTTGTGATTGTCAATAATGAAACATTAATATGATGGGATAGAACATGTTCCTTCTTGTTCGTGACTCTCAGACATCAACACAGATCTGTTACATCTGTCTAAACCCAGCAAAATAAACTTAAATGGAAACAAAGATATTTTTTGAACACAACAGTCAGATGCTGATCTCAGTTATAAAGTACTAATCGTAAAGTACAGCAGTAAAAATCTCACACGCAAGATGAGACTCAAGCTAAATATGCAGGCAGAGTTTAAATGAAGTCCCCATTTGGCCTGAAAAGCATAGATATCTCTTTTCCTGGTGCTGATGCAGGATGCAGGATGATGAAGGAGCTCAGCGTGCCTTCTGAATCCTGAGTTGTTTCTACAGCTTAATACAGTAGGAGAAAAAAACCCCTAGATTGTACTTGTAAAGTGCACTCATTTGATATGGAAATCCTAGAGGTGATAAAATTCCACAATGCCATTTTTACAGTCTCTTTTTACAGTAAAATCATTCTTTCAAATGTTCACACTTGACAGCACACAGTACATTTTCAAATTGGTGCCTGTGAAGAGTGTTCAGATCCTATTACATATTAACAAGATTGATCTAGGTGATATTTTGAACATTTCTACTACACTGGCTAGTTTGAATGTTGAGATGAAACAAGGAAACATGTCAAAGCTACTTAATATGTTGCTACTACAGGGTTAGAATAAAACTGAAAAAAACCCCCAAACCCTGAATTGCTGCTCTCAGAACTTTCTCCTCTGAAGTTAGAAGCAATCTTTTATTTGCTTTCCTTCATAATTTATTAATTCTGAGTATAGCTACTGAGACACAAGTGGGCAATAAAAGAAATATAAATAAGAAGTTAGAGTAAAATCTAGGCTGGAAATGGAAAGATAATTGTGGGGCATAATACTGTGAGAAATCTAGGAAGGGATCTCAAAAATGCTAGCCTTCTTCCTCAAGGGTATTTAGGATCTTAATACTAATTAGAGACCTACCTCACAATTATATCACCATGGGAAGGCTTAGAGAAGAAAACAATGCATGTTCAAAGATGGTAGGTACCTACTCAGAGCTGTGAGCTTTGTTCCTGGAGAACATCTCACATGCATCCGGTGAGAGTGAGCACCAGGCGTACTGAAAGACTGTGCAGCTGAGTCCTTGGCTCACTGTCCAGTTCTGATAAACCTGACTACTTTGTCCACATTAATGTGAATACTTTGTATTCAGACCACTGAAACCATTCATTTACTTGATTTTCTTCTAACTTGAGAATTGTTTGCTTTTTGGTTTTGAAAGATGCAAAAATCCCACTATCTAAACTGGAAAGGAACTAAGAAAAAGCAGGACAAAATGCCTTGTAACTGAAAAGCATTATCTAATCCTACTGACGGTTGTCCAGCCATCATCTCAGTTTGTTTCTTGCTTCAATGGAGAACACCACTGATTGAAAGAGCCCCTCTCCATGGTGTTCAAGCAGTCTTTATTGCATGCTGGCTACGTGGGAGTTTTCTAAAGACCAGAAACAATATGTGTGGGAGTGTCACTGGGGCCACTTCAACCCTGGAGTATGTAACAATATACAACAGTACACACAACCAAACATTTGACATAGATGTGATGTGTAGTATAAGGGAATAAGGAAAAAATCTGATTAACTTTTGCATGTTTTATACCCACACCTTGCAAAAAGGGTCTGTTTTTCTTTGTGTTATGAGTATTATAAGGAAAAGCTTATAATGCTGTTGAGACATAGCCAAAGAAGTGTATGGGAGACAGTCACTTTTCTTCTCAAAGAAAGCAGAACCATTTATCTGCAGGGCTGAGGTGCCCATAGACCTGCTTAGTTCTGAAGAGCACAC
Organism: Megaceryle torquata; assembly: GCA_024611175.1. Taxonomy (NCBI): domain Eukaryota; kingdom Metazoa; phylum Chordata; class Aves; order Coraciiformes; family Cerylidae; genus Megaceryle; species Megaceryle torquata. Next base: position 47,510 of record JANIJG010012150.1, read on the forward strand.
AGCAGCACTAGCTTTCCCTTGCACTGCTTCCTATATGCAAGCAAGTCCCTGGATGGTTTTGAACATGCTCTTCCCTGCACAGCTACACTCGACATGTAACAAGGCAGAATCAATTCCCACATAGGGAGATACTGCACAACCATGGGGAAGAAACAAATAGTAACTGTGAAAGAAATATTGTTAAGTCTAATTGCTGGGTTTTTTGTTTGTTTGTTTGTTTGTTGTGGTTGTGTTTTCTTTCTGGAAAGAAGATGTGTTTGTTCTGTGTACTGATAATTTAGTTATTTTTTAAATTCTTTGCAGGTTTTCTTTGTCTACTATTAACAGCAGTCCTTATCCCCACCCTCCAACTGTGTCCTTACAAACTAATTAAAATACTGTAGACATTTCTTTGAGCTTAGTAACCTGAAAATTGCAGCTCCGAGTAAGTGTTTTCAACTGAAATTGAGGTTAACCTTTGACAGCACCTTCTCATTCTGGCTAAAAGGCTTTGAAATACAGTTTTAATGACAATAGAATCCACAGAGGAAAACTTTTTAGATGAGGAAAAACAAAAAGTGGCACTTTACCGTTTCATAGGTCCTGATTGGGTTCAAGTAGCTTTCATTTGGGCTCTTGCCAAGGCCAGAGAGTTTATACTGTAACTCCCCGGCTTCCTTTGACTGGCTGGTATGATACCGCTCAATGTTGATTAAGTGGGCAACAATATGGATGGCTGCATGAGAGGAAGAGTGGTGAGAAATTAGACACACTTGTACATGTCCATGGTGCCAGAACAAAATCCATTAAGCATGCTACAAACTATTTGAAAAGCTTGGGTGTAAATCGAGAGCTCTGCATTGTTAAGCTGACAATAAAAGGAAAATTTTATTGAATACCTGCCTAATATGAAGCAACTGCCTCACATTGGAGAGGAGAGAAATAGCTCCAGGGTCACCTTCATGTTTAAAGTCAAGTGCCCTGCAGTTTTCAGTGACATTAAAGGAGGACCCCTTGAGAGATGCTATAAAGGCATTTGCCTCTGATTTTAAATTGTTCAAAATGAGGTAGATAAACTGATTAAAATACCTATATTTTTATTAATATACTAGGAGGTGCCACAGTCCAATATTGCTAAGCAGGACAATAACTTTGGACACTAACTTTTCTGTTTTAGGCATAGATGAATTTGCAACTTGCACCAGGGATATTTAAGAGATGCATACAAAATCTGTCCTCTATTAATAAGTAGCTACAGCATTATTTTATGTGAGTGGAGCCGTGAGAAGCCACAAGAACTATGATTTTGTGGGGAAGTCTGAACCACAGTATTACATCTGGTTTGCCTTGAACATCATATATTACCTCTACTTCTGGCCTGCTCCCAAAAGGTATATGAAATGGTCAGTTTAGAAAAGTGTCAGAGAGAAGAAAGAACTCCCCTGTAATTCTTTTCCTGAGTGGAGGAAGGACTTTGTTCTATTATTGGATAACATAGATAGTTGTAATTATGCCAGATGCAGTGTTTCAGTTTTCAATATTAGAGATTCTCAATTCCATTACAGGAAAGTTGTAATTAATGCAAAATATTAAATGCCAAAGGATAAAAACATTACAATGAAAAACATATGTTTACAGTCAGCTATTAGGATATGCTAGTCTAGTTTTTATAATAAGCTCCTGTTATAAACTCTCCTTCAGTATTTATCTGTTCTTGTCCCTGACCGTTTAAAAAAAGCTTTCTAAAAGGTAGCACTTTTAGTAAACCAAATATGATCTGCTTCCCTGAATAGTATTCTCTCAAAAGATGTTTTTCCCTTTTCTTTTTTTTTCTTTCTCTTTTAACTTTTCTTTTTTTTTCTTCTCATCTCGTTTCTCCTTTCTTCTTTCTTCTTCTTTCTTCTTCTTCTTTCTTCTTTTTTTTTTTTTTAATTTTAGCTATTTGCCCCAAATTAATGTCTTGCTGTCTTTATGTGTAATCATAGGTGAAAACACAGGATTAAATGCATAAGGATTTTGGTGTTGCTAAGCCTTTTAGGTGCCTCAGGAGCTCACCCACTCCACATGCCAGAATGCAGCTCCTCTGCATCCCCTGTGGAGAGGTGCGGGCATGGGAATATGAGTTAAGGTAGGATGCTGGCCATGGAAGTACTTAAAGCAGCCAGTGCAAAAAGGCATAAGATTGCACTCTTCCCCCTAACAGCAGGTTAGCCCATGTGTCCAGGCTGGAGAGAGCTCTGTTCTTCTGAACTGATCCTTCTAGATGTGCTGTGGTTGGTTAACTGTCAGATAGGACTTCATTCAAAACATAAAGTTAGCTTAGGGACTTCCCCTTGTTACTCTCTACCACCTGCTTCACCTCATTGCCTAATGCTTTGATACCCTTTTTGGACATGAAAGACCTATTTTTAAATCCTTGTTACATTAAATTTAAAGTAGGGCTTTAAATTGAATCACGTCCTATTCACTGGGCTGACTGGTTATTCTCTTGTGAACTGCCTCCTGATGAAACCCTTAATAAAAATAATCAAATATTTATTGACACAGGCATCCCAAGTGAATACCCTGAGCACCCAAACTGTAAAATCAAGCTACCATTTTTTTCTCATTCTTTGTCCCAATGAATAATAAATTATTTATACAATCTGGAATAGCTTCAGCAGAATGGAGACTGAATCCAAATGGTTATGAACTGCACAGATATAAAATGAGCCTGGAAATTAGAAGGCAGATTCAAGCCATCAAAGGAATGAGACTCTAAAATAACCTTTCAATAAATGGGATAATGGGATCAAGCAATCTAAGCAGCTTTCAGTTGAAGGTTGGTCATTTTATGAAATAGCATATATGATGTGACTGTGAGCAGTGACCTGCTATGGCCTGCATATATTGTTATGGATTAAGTGCTGCATGTGAAACAACCTGTCCAGCATCAATTGGGAGATGCTCCCCAGAGACTGCATGTGGGAGTGTGCTCCCTCGTGCACCTCAGCAGTGCCAGGATGCTGGAAGGAAGGTTGCACAAGGCCGCAAGCAGTGAGTGAGATGTGTGGATTCAGACTGTCAAAACTCGAAAGCCTCAGAGGCTCTGAGCTGCGGGGTTTAGGTGGCAGCTGTGTGGGGGCTGTGGCAATCTGTTCCCCAGTGTACAACTGATGTATAAGCAGTATATAAACACTGTTCATGTATTTAAGTGTAACAACAATTCTAAGTGCTGAGTGGGAAGTGGGGGGAGCTGTTCCTACAAGGCGGCTCCTTTCAGAACAGATGTTTTGGCCTGGTAAAGATGTTATCAGATCCAGCTGGAAGGGAACCAAGTCATTGCTTGATGAGGACCTAATTTCTCTGACATCTGAAAGAGCTAGTTTGGAGGATGGGATGTGGGGTAACAGACTCCTGTCTGCGGTAGGTTGTGGAGTTACATGCTGCATGTAGTTTGGTACCAGACTAAAGGAAAGAGGAGAGAAAACTTTCAAAGGATGGAAAACCCTGACAATCAATCTCTGAGTGGACTTCTACTGAGCAATTATGATCCATAGCATTGTTTTATCAAAGGGTCCATGCAGCATACAAACTGCAAGTTTTGGACTACCCTTGCTCACTTAAAATAGCAAAATTGACTAGAGGTGGCAGTTCAAATCTCAGAGCATAACACACTTTGTCTCCTTCACCTTCAAAACACATAGATTTTTTAAAAAGTGATACTGCAGATTGTGAAAACTGTGAAATGATGAAATTTCTGTTGTTTAGAAAGCTACAAAAGTTCGCACTTTCCTCAAAGTGCAGGATTGTACATGATTTGTACAAATTCCAGTCATGTCAGCAATGACAGGAAACCAAGAGCTATCGGGTATACGCTGAGTGTTGAGAATAAAATGATGTGGTAGTTTCTTGCAGGCAGACGTCCACATTTCCCATCGGAGTATTTGCAATATTGAACAGAAGAAACCCATGGGTTGAGTAGAAATAGCTTCCCAGGAAGGTCTCAAGCCTAGGTTTAATGAAGGGTAATCATGTTGCAACTTTTCCTTGGAAGAAGAGATCCTCTTTCTGCAACTTTACCTAGTAAGAATTTTCTGAAGGCTATTTAAGGGCACTGTTTTGTCCATCTGCATATTGTTCTGCTTTACTGTGTTACTGTCAATGTAAACATCATCATACACTCTTCTTTGGGATGTACATCTTCCTTTTTGGGTGACATTCCCTCCAACTTTTATCTAACAGGTAGAGGATAGTACAAGTGTAAAAGACTTCCAGAATGAACAGTAGAGGTCTTTTCTGCAAGCTATTCCAAGGTAGCTGTTAATATACAGAGGATAATGACATATTAACATTAAAACTAAATATGTACTGAATACGTTGGTTTACCTGAGTCTCCCATGATCTTAAATATTGCTTAGAGTGTTATTAGATTAATACTTCTGATGATTTTTTGTGTGCTGCTAGGAAAAAATGATGCAATCTAAAAGTGAATTATAGCAGGATGGTAAGAGTAATGAAAAGATCTAATTCCATTTTCAGTGTGGTTTATTTAATGTACATAGTTGTAGCAGACTAAAAGAGTCTGGCACTGGATACATTGCCATTAGCTAAAGTATTTTACATGCCTAGAGAGCATTTTCTGAAGGTCCTTTGCATCTGCAGTGTACAGAATTTACAAAGCAATTCCAAAATTAATATGCAAATTTCTGAAATTTTAGCTTCCAACTGTTGTGTTTTGTTTTGTTTTGTTTTGTTTTTCCCTACACTACTTAGATAATTTAACCATGAAGGCAAAATTTAATGTAATCTATCTCAGGATTTTCAGTTCAATATTTTTCCTCCTGCATGACCAAATATAAAGTATGGAATAAATCATGCAATCTTTTAACAAAGTTCTTTTTTATAACTGTGCATGAAAATTGAAGGATTTTGACAGTTTTTAACATCTTGACCCTCTGAAGAACATTAATCTCTATTTAATCCCAAGATGTTCTGTCTAGTCTATCTCTGAGATCAAATAAATGGTTTTATTGGAAGGAGGAAGGGAAATAAAGGGTTTCTTTTAGAGCATGGTGTTTACTGTACATATTCTTACATAAAAAGAGATGTAATTAAATTATCTTGAAAGTCTGATCAATTTAGCTAGTCTGATTCAGCCAATTGTGCCTTCAGTGAAGCATGCACAACTCTCATTGAACAAAACAGAAATTGCATGTGTTTATCTGAGGACAAGATTTCACTCTCTCTTTTTCTGCATGCCTGTACAGGATAATAATCAAATTGGAGCTTGCTGCTAGCAGTTAAATGTTTTGGTTAGCCAAGCCATCATCATAAAATCAAAGGGTCAAATCCTGGCCTTTCTGACCACAGTGAACAGTTTTGCAAGCAGCTAACCCAGAGAACCGGAGTTCTGTCCCTGACCAAGCCTGGATTCCTTTGCCTTGTGCCTTTTTTAGTTACACAGAACCATTAATTGAGCTTCTTGCTGTCTTTGTGGACTAAAAAGATGCAGGGTATATAAAAATTACAACAGCAGTGACCACACACATACCACACATGCTTGCATTGCCTTTTTTTTTTTTTTTTTTTTTTTTTTTTTTTTTTTGATTGATTGATTGTTAACATCAAAGAAGAACATGACTTGGACCATTTTTATCCTAGACGGAGCTTATGATTTTAATTTAATGGAGTTTCCTTCCTTGTATTTTTACTAAGTCTGGATTTAAACAATCTGACTGGAAAAAAAATGCAATTTAATGGAAATTTGATTTTCTGTAACTTCTGGAAGTACAACACTGAGATATCATCTAAACCTCTTTGAAGATAATAATCTACTTCCCTGAAAACTTCATCACTTACACAAGAATGTTACTCAGATCACCAAAGTCCTTCACATAGACACCACCACCAAAATATGGTTGAGAATGGAAAGGTTTTCTAGTATTTTTACCTGTAGATACTTCAGTGCTTGTCAGAAGCCAAACACACCTGGTGTCATTACATTTCTGTCTGTATTTTGCATGTTTTTTAAAGAAAATCTCACTGCTGGAATTTTTATGGATCAGGAACCACCATTTCAAACTACAAAGAATGTTACTGTCTGTACCCTACTTTCCCTTAACTGCATAAGCTCTATTCATATCGTAATTCAAAGACTGTTGGAGCTATATATCTATATAACCTTTCTGCAAACATCAAGACAACACAAGAAGCAGTTTGTTCTTCAAAATATGCACTATATGTCAAAGTAAAATATATATCCCCTCCCCAAACATCTCAGTTCAGAAAATGTATGAATGCACTTTCTTGAAAGGGTAAAAACAATACAGTAAGAGGGAGGAGCTGTACAAAACTTTATTTACTATCTCTTGTAGATGTCTTTAGGTTTCAGACAACAAACTGCCTCTTAACAGAAGTCTCTTTTGCAATAGAAAGCATAGAATGATTTGCACTGATCAAACTGAAGCGTGCACAAGACTATGATTTTATTCTAACAGAGTTATGAGTCTTTAAGGAAGATTTATTAGTGGGTAACTCCCAGACAGCTCTTATCACAGACAAGCATGCAGAATGCAGGAAGCCAAACTAAGCAGAATTCCCTTTACTGAATTTTCAATGATGCCCTTGATTATAGATAGCATTGTTTACTCTTTCCTCCAACTTCCCTCTTCCACTAGTCTCTAATTATATCCCTTTATGATCTGACCAATTAAAGCCAGCTCTTGAATTTATGTTATAGCTGATGAAAAATTAAAGGTACAGATGTACTTTTTCCAAGGCCATGCACAGCTCAGCTGAGCTGGCTGCCTGTTAGAAGCCAGACAATACTAATGTTGCACTGACTATTTTTAGCCTGCTATTAAATAAATACACTGGAATAACACCACCTGGCAAGCTGAGATGAATACATGTTACTTTAATAATAAGGGAGTCTACAATTTATATTGTGAGGCTAAGCTTACTGATCTGATCTGCAAATTGGTTTAACTTCTTGCTGCCACATTTAGGCTATTGATCATACAGAGAAGAACATTCATTTCACTAAGAATTACTAAATTGCAATAGACTAATAGGAGTTGACTATGCTTTTGTGTAGAAAAGGCAATATAGGTAGTACTTGTGTAAATAATGTGTCAGTTGAGAAGAAAATGGCATCTATTTACACATCATTTTAACATTGTTAAGATTTTGTAGAAAGAGACTCAGTATACTTGTGGGTACCTCTTTACTGTGAAATGTTCCTTTTCTGTCACAGTATGTCCTATAGATTGTTTTTCTGGGGTTTTTTGGTTTTTTTGGGGTTTTTTTTTTTGTTTGTTTGTTTGTTTGATTTGTTTTTATTTTAAAATTAAAATTTAATTTCAGGCAAGTGTGTTTCTGCCCATTCTTTACCCAAGTCTGACTACACAGTGATGGATTGTTTTCCCAGATATTATAGCTGTTTCTCACTTGTCTGTTAGGTAAGCATGAGCTCATAAGTTGTCATGTTTTGTTTGGTAGACTTCTCTATATTTTGGTCTTTTTTCCTCAGAAAAAAAAAAAAAAAGCCAAAACTTCTATATTCCCTTATATATTCTGGAAAAAACCCAATCCAAATAACAACCTAATAACAAACCTTCATTTTCTCCCTAGAGAGTGACAGAATTAAATAATGTTTCTTTCTGTCATTTCACATCAACTCCATAAAGCCATAAAGTAATCACTTTTCTGATAGACTTGCATTTCCCAAACTGTCCAGCTTAATGCACTAGCAAACATTTTTATATTAATATAAAAACCAAAAGCATAAAAAGTTTGACTGTGCAGTTTTGCTTTCTTTCTGGAGCATGACAAATTATACACAGAGTAGAAGTTGGTTAATTTACATTCCTGGGTTGATTTGTTAATTAAAGAAGCAATGTTGCGTTCTGTAGGAATCTGCTTTATGCTGAAACTGAACTCTGATAAATGAATGGACATGGCGGATAAGCAAATCATTATGATATACTATAAGATGCATGTTCTCATCCCCCAGCTTTCCTCTCCAAGCTCTTCAACCGAACATAAAAAGGACAAATTTTAGCTATTGATTTCTGATGGCATTCCTGACTTCATATTCTTGTCTCGCTTCATGGGGACATTAATAGCCTATACATGCAAAGGCAGTTCACTTATGTAAACTGAAAAAAATACTGGAACCAGGGTCTATTCTTGACAGCCTGGAGGTAGAACTGTTACCCTGCAATGACTTACGTTTGCAAATAACCCCGATTAACTCCTGTGTCTCCTTCCCATTTTCTAAGAGAATTATCTGCCCCAGATACCTCTCAATTTCTATGAGCTTATTGTCTTTCATTCTTCCTTCTTAGCACATTCCTCTTCCCCACTCTATCTCCTGTTACATTCATGTCCTCTGAATTCCTACAAGCTTCAGTCTTCTCCATGTCTTCTAATGACTTGGGAAACAGGAAGGTGTCTTTTCTTTTTCCCAGCCAGGTGATTGAACACCTATAGCTCAGTAAGTCACTAGAACCATCAGAATAGATAACAATTGATCTCAAAATGCAGTTTTTCCCTCAAGGGGGCCATTAGCTCCCTGTACCCATCACCTATTTAAAAAAAAAAAAAAAAAAAAAATTAGGAATTTATTGTTTTTAAGACAGCTGCTTGTCTCAAATTCAGATTAAATTCATTATCTGGTTGAAACTTTATTGAAGAAGATGTAGTGGCAGACAGATGAGCATTGGGACTCATAAGCATCATTTCCTTAGGAAACCAGACTATCATGGTGTATCATCTTTCCAAATATCTACTCTCAGGGATTTAATGAAAAATATTTACAGTAAATGTTAAAAGCACATAAGCTGGCCACATTCACTAAATGGCAACTAGTAGTTAGTATGCAGGTTGGAAGTTTATTGATGTAACAGTAAAACTTTTCTCAAGCAAAAAATGTTACAAATGGTTAATCAGATGGGACTCGTATACCTATTTAAAGCTGCAGTCACCAAATGAATGCACTAAAATAGCACATCTTGGAGCTGATGGGGATTACAGCATTAGGCAGAATCAGTGTGAAGTTCAAAACATTTCAAAGGCAAAGAAGAAAAAAAAATAAAGCTTACTTGCATTTACAGCTATTCCATAGGCAACCATCTTGTGAAATGTGATGTTTTTGTCAAGCTGTCTCCTCAGTACTCCTCCACAGCACTTTGTAAAAAAGAAGACCTTGTTTTATATCAATCCTATTACTACTTACATCTCACGTTTTGGAAAGGAGGAAGAAGAGTTCAATACATTTGAAAATGGAATGTTGAAAGAATTCAGTGGAGTTTTGCGTTAGTCTTAACTTGGGGGCTAAGGTAACTATTTGTGTCATAGTGGAACTCCAGGATTTCTTAAGCTGTTCAGCCTACGTAGGGTCTCAAAAACAGGTTTGAGAAAACATTGCTGCATTTAGCTGTGACTTGTGAGTGGTTTATTTCAGCTGATGATTGACCAATTTGCTGGTATAAGGACACCAGGCTGGGCCACCACTGCCTTGCAAAGCTTAAGTTTAGCTACATGAACACAGCTGAACTGTTGGCAAAGCCAGCTTGCAACGAAAACATTCTCTCTGCTTTCAAGAAATGCGCACCCCAGGAGGGTGAGGCTGTCTAGACCTCAGGTGGTTGCAGGCTTATGTGTTACTGAGCTGTCTTCCCATTATTGGAACTGCTCAACAGTGGTGTGCTCATGGCCATCTGGGTGCCTCTGCACAGAGCCATCCTGGCTTGGGCCAGGCGGCAATCAGCCAAAACTAACACACTCTGCTGGAACCTAGACAGGCCTTGCAGACCTAATTCAGTCTCTGAACAGCGTTCTGGGTGTCTGGACTGCACACTTGACCTGGCACAGTGCCATGCCAAAGATCCTGGCATTTATTCATGTTGTTTCCCAGCTAATAAATCTTCCAAAAATCTGGAGCACCATGCTGTGCAATGCCCAGATACAGCAGCTCTTTGGAGAGACAATGGATGCAGCCCTGTGCTCAACATGATGGAGCCAGTCAAGTTTTAATCTGTACCATGCTGCTCAAGAGCAGAATATTGTTCAGAGAGCAAAATACTGATTATCTGTGAAAGGAGCTCCAGTTCTTCAAGTTCTTACTCAGCATATAAGTGGCCATGCATGTATTTTATGCTAATTCACAAATGGATTCAGAAGTCCAGCAAGACTTCTTTTTTTTTTTTTTTCTTTCTTTCTTAAATGCTCAGATCCTGGACCTAAACAATTATAACTAGTATTGTTTCTAAGCTTAAAGACTGTTTGAAATGTAATTCTAATGCCTAAGGAAAAAAAAAAGGGCATAACTGAAAATAGAACCAGCTTACAATAAAATAAATTAATGATACAATTTCTAAATTCCTGTTACTCTTGGAGGCATGAAGTGATCAGTGATTTTTTACCCAAACATGTGGTATTGGAGTTGCTCTGACTCTAATAATACACTGCAAGTTGAAGCTATAGCTAGTAGCTAAAGCCTTAAGTACTTTCTATGCGTGATGCTGAGGTTAATGGAAACACTTCTAAGCAGATGTCCACTCCTTTACAAAGACACGTGTTTACAAGAAAGGAATATCTGGATGGCAACCACTCAGGCAGAAGCGTTAAGACATGTTCCATATCCTTATTACACTTTTATCTATCTGTACATTTTCTTTCCAGTTTTCACTTTACAACTACACAGGATATACATGATGGATATGTATATACTCCATTTGGCCAAGTTGCATTATTACGTCCCTTTTTTGTAGCTTTTCACTTTTCACTTCATAACACCATGCTATGTAGCGGCTGCCAAAATCAGTCTTGCATTTAGAGCACTGTGTTAAACAAGCCATTTGTTTCTCTTCAGTCATGAATACTGGCAGTTTAAATGGTAATAACTAGGCAATAGTGTACAGACTTCTCTATCAAAAATTAAAATTCCTTGGAAAATGTTTGATATGGATAATACTGCTGAACTATGGAAATAAAAACGGGAGGATAATATGGCTATTTGAGAAATGGTACTTACAATGCTTGCTCCTCTTAAGAATGAAATAAGGTTTCTACTGACTGGTAACAGGATTAGCATGCAGTTAAAATTAAGGCACGTTGCAGAAGCTCTTGCCCAAGCCAGGGTTGACTGTATATACAACAGTATAAAGAAATTAAATTACAAGCTTGGTAAAGGGAAAGCAAAAGAAAGAAAATAGTATATTAACATAACACTTTTATATGGGAAAATTACTGTTGTAGCATCAAAAATAGTATTATGAAGGATGTAAATTAAATCAGAATATGCATACACTCTTCTCATGGAGCCCTTTAACAATCAAACTCATACTTACTCCCAACATAATCCTTGTATAGATGTAAGCATCTTCATCTTCATACCAGTGGAAGGTATCAATAAACAAATAGAAATTCAGTCCCAGCCACACCAACTACAAAACAGACAGGCTACAGATTAGTGGCACTTACAGTATTTTTGAATGCATATAAAAGTAGTTATGGTTATAGTTTTAAAAGTATGTAAGAGATACTTGAAAATCAGGGTTCAGTGTAGATCTTGATCACAGATGATAGAAATCACAAATGCCTGCTGGAATGAGGCTGTCGTTTAGCAAATGTAGGATTACAGTCTTATCCCCACATCCCCAAAAGAGGATATAGATGACATTTACTGTGTGATGGTAAACTTGATCTTAAACACAGGGCTCAGCCTGGTTTCTAAAAAGGCAATAAAATATAAAATTAAAGAATTCCAGAAATGAAGGGAGTTAGGACCTGAGGAAATTAATTTCTCTGCCCCCCATAATCAATTCACCAAAGTCTCTGAAAATAATTCAGAATACAATTTCAATTAAAATTGCAAACCCCTGCTGCCTTTATCTGAGGTACATGGAGTTAAAAATAATTAAAAATAAAACACTAAGACTTTAAATTGTTTTTAAGACTAGGTATAAAAAGGCTGCTGAATATTTTATAGCAAGTTTTACATTTAGTCTGGGAGTATTACTGTAAGCAAACCATAAAATGTCTTTTAAACAAGCTTAAAATATTTATATATATCCAATTAGATATTTTAATACTAAAAATACTCACTAATAACAGCACTGAGAGTTTTTCATTCAAAATCCAGCATCCCATCCTGAGTGCCTTCTCCCTATGCTAGCAGCAGCTGACTCTTGCCTTCGAGTGTAACCTGAGTTCTCTGTCCATTCCTCAGGCTTTCTACTAACTCCTTTTGTCTTTAGATTTTAATAGGCATCTAGTGGAAGCAGAAGCTCTCTCTAGGAATTTTCTAATTAAGGACTGCCTGACAAGAGCAGATCATCCAAGTGACATGTCTCATGACCTGTGTAAATAAAATGCTGGTCATTGTCCAGTCTTTTCTCTCTCCAAAGTTATTTCTCAGCAAATGAGAGATGCTGTCATTAAATTGTCCTCTTGTTCTAGCATTTTTTGGGGTGGAGTTTTTTTGCTTTGTTTTTGCAGCTTGAACAAAGTGCAGCATTTCTTCATGATTTGCCTTTTAATTTAGTAGCAAATGGGAGCATCCCTTTTGTGTGTATAAGACAGGAGCATTGTTAAAAAATCTTCTGAGTGGTAAAGTCGCTCAGTCAGTAGTTGGGAACTGTTAGAATAAAGGGTGCCCCTCTAACATTCATCTGGATTTCTTGCAAATATAGATTATGGCAATGTTAAAATGTGTGGTAGTTTTCCATTCAGTTGACTACAGTCATAAAGTAAGGACTTATTTTCTCTTTCTTTTATTCATATTGTATGGTGTAAGGATACAAATCCTGGTCATTTCCATCTGGTTTAGGAAGGGAGAAGTAACAATTTCCTCCTGGGCTTCTCTGTCAAGTCTCACAACCAGTGGCTACCTTCAACCATGATGTGTGAGGAGGGGAGAAGTTGTCTATTTCAGAGGTCTGAGCACAGAAGGGTTAGGAAAAACTGTATCCCCTACTTGTCCCTGTGGCTTGAGCAGCCTGGCAGGTGCTGTAGCTCTCCATGGGCTCTGGACCCTGCTCCCACGTTTTGTCTGCAAAGTGATGTTGCTTTGGCAACAATATTTGGAAATATAAGACTCTTCTAAATTCATTCCACAAACACTTTCCAGGACTAGCGCTTACCTTTTTTGGTTTTTAAGATTTTTTTTTTAAATTTATAAAACCAGATGTTCCTGTTCCTCCAGATTTGTCCTGAGGACCATTCAGCCTACTTCCCTCTCCTCAGAGGTTTACTCCTGTAAGGATCTAAAAAGCCACCTGCAAAAATGAGTCAGCAGGATTCAGTACCTTTCAGTGAGATGGAAAACTTTTGACAGGCCAGTGTAACAGTGAATGCTGTTAGTTTGTTCAAGACTTTTCTTTAGTAGGTAGTTATTTGAGCAGCAAGCACTGTGATAATATTCAACATGAAGAACACATTTTCTGATTTGCCTTTACTAAGTGAGAAGAAATATTTATTGACTTTTCTTCACTTCTCCAGAGAGAAATCCCTTCCCCTTGGCATCCCTTACATCATGGAACTGTCAGCTACTGGGATGAGCAAGAGATTGCATAGAAACATGGTCCACTCAATTGGAGAAAGGTCCTCCTTGCTGAACAGGTCTTAGCTCCTGTTTTGTCCTGTACTGGTGGGCACTCTGCATTTACCCTTGGCTGCCCTTGCCAGAAGCTGTGCAGACTGTGTCTGTAGCAATCTCATTCCTTCCCCGGTAAAACCATTTTAAGGCCTTCCTGACTTGACTGTGAAGGTTTCTGTGACAAAATAGCTTAAAATTTCTTAAAGTTGAAAGGCTATTAAGCTCAGCTACTTTTTAAACAAGAGCTAATGACCAGTAATAGGAATTAGCAGAACCATGGAAATGTGGTTATGAATATGCTGAATATAAGCATTTACAAGGGATTTATTTTGAGTTTTATTTTTCTTGGATAGCAAAATTAAGCATTATTTATTAACAAACTTCATGACAAGCCGTGTGCAGTAACTGGCCACTATCCGTTCTGTGACTTGATGTAGATTATTCCCACAACAACCGTCTTTGTATTAGTTTTGGTAATGTAGGAGCTAACAAGATAATGAGTATTGCTGTATTTTTCAGAGAGGTCAAAAGAAGAGGAAATAAGGAAGAACAGAAGAAGAATGTGCAGAGGGTGAGGAGAAATACTGGTAAAGTCAGATGCCAATTTTAACTACTAAAAAAAAAAAAAAAGGAAGAAGAGAAAACCCACTATCTGGATTAGCTGCACTTCAAAGGGAAATGCTGCATTGCGATGTTCTGCTTTGAAGTTCAGCCGATCCAGACAGCAATTTTCTAAAATGAGTCAAAACTGGCATCTGAAATAGATTTTTTCAGAGTGCAGCAGATTCATATGCTGGGTTAGGCTCCAAAATTTGTCTGGATCAGCAGCTGTACTTCAAAGCAGCACGTCTCAGTACAGCATTTGACTTTGAAGTGCATGTGGTCCAGATGCCAGTCCTCTTAAAGGAGCCGATGAATCAACAGCGCTTTAGTTTTTGCCTGTTGAAACAGCTATGTTTTTTCTCATATATAATGGTAATGTGTGTGGTCTCCAGTATGGTGTCTATCAATAAAAATCATAAAGCTAACACAAAAGCTTCATTTTCTACAAAGGAATTGGTCATTGTCATTTTATTATACTGATTTGCAGTGATCTCAGCCAATTTCTAGCACAAACTATTCAGACCAGACTCAGGAAAGGACATTTTATTGATTAAAAAACTATCTATATTCCATTTTGTTATTATTTTATCATCATCCTGAGCTGCAACTGTCCTAAAAAAGGTATAGAATAAGGGTGAAAATGGATTTGTTCTGGCAGTTGGGAAAAAAGCAGAGACGAGCATGCCGAGTTCCCATGCAAAGAGACAGGCAAGTCTGTCATTAGATTAAAAGGTCAGTTTTTGCATGGAAAGAGGTTTATGAGGTGGTGAATCCTTCCATGTAAGTATCTCAGCATTAATGTCAATGTTTATATCAATTACTGCTACAGATCTCAATTGCAGTTAGTTCTATTTGACAGCAACTTCTATCTGTTGTTGGCAGTATTTTTTTTAAGTACTTCCAACAGTGATACCCTTTACAAGAAAAATTAATTACTAGCATGAGACTGTATACATATACCTAGATATATTTCATTTTGCTAGGCTGCTCTAATTTTACTGTTAGGTATGCATGCCTTGTTTCTCAAAGGCATTTCAGTTCACTCTGAACCCTGCCCTAACCCTTTTGTATTTTTCCTGTGTGCTTGACTTTATGTAATCAGCAGGAACCTGGATGAATTCAATAAGCTTCACTATGCTACATATAGATGTAGATAGAGGTAAAAAAATGATCTAGAGGATCAGCCCATCTGTCAGCCATTTAATTGCTGATTATATCAGTGTACACTTTGTAGTAGACATTACAAAATGGCACTGCTGTGTTCTCTAATTTTTATATTATTTCTACATTATGTTTCCCAATATGTTATAAGAAGTGAGAAGCAGATTTGTCTCTGTTGAGAGACAGAACTGTACTCATTTTTTATGAACTCTACTCATGTTATGGATGGTGGAACTGTTTTGGAGTTTGAGAACATTAAAAAAATTCCTAAAGGTCTAAATGTCTAATGTAGTGTCTGACTTGTCAGTGCCAAAGATTCAAAAATCATCAGATTGCTCTAAAATTTATGAAATTAAACAAAAAAGAGTGTACAGTTTGAGGAAGACTGCTGACTGACTACTGACACTTCAAGACCATCTGGCTTCTCATTTATGGCTTTGTTTCAGTAATAATTTTTTAATAAATTATTACAAATCTTGACGCCAGAAGTGAGCTTGAACAACAAAAAAATCATGCAGTTACCAGAACACTTGTGAAGCAGCTGGCAGAATTAGCAATGGTATACCAGGTATTGACTACGTCCACAAACCCAGTCATTGGTCACAAGACACAAAATAGAGAGAAGGACTTTAGTCTATATTCAGCAAAGCAGAATAAAGTTTCAGAATCCCTTTAAAAAGAAGAAAAGGCTTCTGATTGTAGGTCCAGCTTCTCTTGAGCTCCACAAGTCAGTGTGATACAACAGACACAGTGCAATGAAACAGTTCCTTTCCCTGTATTAGCAGACCTGATAGTGGTTTCAGGGATGTCTCACTGATGGGCAGTCCCAGCATCTGGAATCACAGCATACACCAGCAATGCCTTCATAAGTCAAGAAAAGGAGTCGAAAAAACCCATCAAAATGCAAAGGGTCTTAGATCAAAATAAAAAGTCACATTGCAGGCTGAAATGGAGATTGTCACTGACCAGTCTGGGAACAATTGTTGTCCCTGCCTGAAGCTGGGCTTGGCAACCTGTTTACAGAGGGCAGGCCCCACTCTGACCCTTTCCACAAACCAGTGGAAAGGTTTGTCAATGAGAAACCTAACAGCTCTATCTTGGGAGATAATCAGTTTCCAGACAAATGATATTAATATTGGAATCCAAATCCTTTCTCTCTCAAGAGACTCCTTTATTACCATGCTCACACTGTAATCAAAATATATTCAGGAGCAATTTGAGACTTTGAAAAGCTATTTGTTTCAGTAAGTGCCAAAATCTCCCAGCTCTTGACTGTGAATCTCCAGAAATAGAGTATCCTACCTTCCTTATTATATGTGCAAAATGCTGGTTTTCCCACACAAGCTGTTTTCCAGATTAATAAAACAAAACAACCCCTCAAAGCATCTGAAATCTTGTACAAATAGATATGTCCTTATAGATTTTCCTTTTAGCTGTTTTGGAGATAGCAAGCCATGGAAAACACATTAAAGATGAGCTGAGAAAGTGGAAGAAGAAGGAGCAAGAGGAAAAAAGGATGACAGTAGCATCCATGATGACTTCTCTGTGTTGCCAGACCTGAAAAATACCATAACAGATGAGATATTTTTCATCTGGCTCTGTCTCTGTTTCTAATAGAGCACAAGCAAGTTGTGCATCTGCTGGCCACCCCACAACTCTTCATCTCCTGTACCAGGCACTACTACTAAGTCACTGGATATACAATCTGTAACACTTTTTTTGCAGGATGGTGTTCACAGGATGCCTTTTGTGGGAACAGGCTCTGCTAGACAGGTTATAAACCAGAATAAGGGGGAAGAAAGAGCTTGTGCCCTGGCAAGTGAGGTAATGGAGGGGGAAGATGTTCTACTGGCTGTCTTCAGCGCCAAGTCCTGCATCGGGGTAGGAATACGCCCAGGCACCAGTATAAACTTGGGGCTGACTGCTGGAAAACTGCTCTACAGAGAAGTACTTGGGGGTCATGGTGGACAAAATGCTAATCATGAGCCAGCAATGCAATCTTATGGCAAAGAAGGACAACAGCCTCCTGGCCTGCTTTAGGAAGCATGTTGCCACCAGGTCAAAGGAGGTGATCCTTCACCTCTGCTCAGTGTTAGTGAGACACATCAGAAGTCTTGGGTCAAGGGCCTGAGCTACAAGCTGAGGAACTGTTAAGCCCAGAGAAGACCAGACTCAGGGGATCTTATCAATACGTGCAAATATCCAATGGAAGGGTACAAAAAAGATGGAGCCAGACTCTTCACGGTGATGCCCAGTGATAGGACCAGAGGCAACAGACACAGACTGAAACACGGGAGGTTCTGTCTAAACATCAGAGAACACTCTTACTGTGAAGGTAACTGGCAGAGATTGACCAAAGAGCATATGGAGTCACTTTCCTCAGAGATATTCAAAACCCACCTGGACACAGCCCCAGGCAGTCTGCTGCAGCTGACCAAGCTCTGAGTAGGGAGGTTGGACTGGGTAATTTCCAACCCCAGATATTTTGTGCTGTCTGTGATTTCCACTTAGTTTACTAGAACAAAGTGAACAGAGCATTCTGAAGTTTCTTACTCTAGACTATGAGCATACTTAATTTAACTAAATTAATTTGTCTTTTGTTAAAAATTTCATGAAGAAGTTATTAGATTAGTCTAAGTTTATTTCTGGCTCTTATTCAGAACTTTGTGATGCCATTAGCAGTCCATTTCTATGAGGATGAAATGCTTCGGAGTGATAGATTGAATATTTTCAGTGGAATGTTTTATAGCAAATTTTGGTTGATGCAGTCTTAAATTCTTTCACTGGATGCAGCAAAAACAAAGATAAGAAGGAAACGTAGATGTTTAAGTGACTTCATATACCCTTAAAATGAGTAGCAATGACATGAATAAAGACTTTCATTAACTTAATATAAGGACTTGTATATAGGTATGTTTCTAAGATAGTGTGTTGCAAATCATTTTAAAAAAAAACCACCATGCAAATTCCTCATTTGCATAGTAGTAAAATTACCAGAGTTGATAAAACTGTATGTTTTCTAAATGGTTTTCAGTGAATGATTTCTCCTCATTTAGACTTTATATTCCTTCCCAAATTCATTCTGAGAATATTATCAAATCCTATTCCATATTAAATTAAAAATGAAATACAGTTTTCCCAGCACAGGAGCATTAAAAGGTCATTACTATGTACTCCTGGGTGTCAGTAATCATATACACATGCAGGAAGAGTAGAAATAGGTACAACCTTTCCAGATGGCTGTTCACAACTGTGCACGAAAAGAGAGGTCAAGAGCTAAGAGTTCACCTAGTAGAAAGCACTTGCTAGCATGTTCAAAGTGGAAGTTGTTTTTTAAAGTAATTACAGGCCATCATTTTTAACACTGCAGTATAGCAATATATAAAAAAGCATAAGCTGTAAGTGTTCTGGACTCATTTCTCTGCCACTGAAATGTTATTTGCTTCCATTACCTTAAATTCAAATAATCTGGTGGCACTCTATAAAGTATCTCTCTGCTGTGAGAAGCAGCTATGAAGAGTCATAGGCAGGGGGGAAGAATAAAGATCGAATACACCAAGAAGAGGTGAAGAAACAATGTATAAAGTCAAAGTGGGAGGATAACAGACATGTAAACAATATTTTCATAGTCTAATCAATAGTACCCTTGTGAGCTAAAATTTACAAGTGATGCCTTATTCTATTTCTCCTTTCAACATTTCTTCCACACATCTTTATCCCCTCCACTAAAGTTTTTGTAAAAACCCTGTAAGGGCCAAGTGGTTGCAACTGTTTTGGTCCAATCAGTTAAAATTAAATTTTTTGTGATTCCTTTCTAATAAGAGCCCAAGTTCGTTCTTTCTCACCTGTAGTGGATTAATTCCAGATCGACAGGGGTCTGAGGCTGAGCATGGAGAAGAAAGCAGCAGACCAGCTCATGGTCTTTTCTCACCTCTCCTCTCCTTTGGACAAGGTGCAGGGACTTCTTTCTCCTCTCTCCAACATAGACAGGCTGATCTCCTTCCATGGTGCTTTCTTGAGAAAGCAACACAAGCAGCACAATCAGCTTCCTTTTCTTCCAGACAGGCAGTGAGCTGCAATGTCCCTGCTGACTCATCACCACCACCACAACCACCACAGTGCCCTGGCCCTGTGGCCTTACCCCAGCCATACCTGTTCTTCACATGCACCAAACCTCACCAGGGCTCCAGGAAGTCAGTTCTTATATCATTTTGCTCTAAGTTAGGTTAATACTGCAAGTGTTTCAAGGCTTTGAGCTGCCAGCAATTTCTGTGGAGCTGTAAATTTACCTTATTTTAAGTATGAATGCAAAGGTAACTGCAAGGACATGGTGATTATAGCATTTAATATATGCCTGTTTATATTGTGGTTACAACATAAACTAATGAATTCAATTTTTTTTTTAAGATTTTCCCAATACAATGCTTTAAAGCAGAAGAGATTAAAGTTGGCTTGTATTTGAATATTGCTCATTTCAGATCTCATTAAAGTTCTAACAACTGCTTATGGTTTGAGAATAAAGAAATTAAAAGACACTTAAAGGACTATCAATAAAATGCTATCAATTTAAAAGTTGAACAACATGAAAAAAATAGCATTTAGAAATAAAACCTTAAGGGAAGCCTATTTACAAATCATGCTATTTTAAAAATTATTTTAACAGAAAATCAGTTTAAATGTTCAGTCTTCAACTTCAGTGATCAATTGGTAGTATTTGTATCATATAGATTTTATTACATAACAATATAATTTTATTATGTAATATTGTAATTTTCAATAAAAAATCACATTCATTTTTTTGTTACCTCTTAGCATACTTAAAGTATGGTAAACATTTCTATTTAGTCTTTACATCAGACTCTGTAAGATGAAGTTATTATAACAAGGAAAATCAGATGAGGAGATTAAGTGACTGGCCAAAGAGTCACAGCAACTGCTAACAGGTTGTGTCTCATCAGGAGTTCACAAGACATATACTATTTTTTCAGTTGTTTTGAAAAAAAGCTAAAATATTCTTCATATATGAGAGCATTAAATCAGCATTGTTAATTGTTATTATAGTGGAGAAACTGATAGTGTGATCACTAGATCCAAATGCTTTAATTGTGAAGTGATAGATTACTTGAGAGAATGTCAGTGAGAAACAAAAAAGAATGACAAGAGATTTATTGCCTTATTCATTATTTGTCTTCTAAAGTCTTTTCCTCCACATATATTATTAATATTTGCTAAATGGGAAACTGCTGCCATACCTGTCCTAACATTACAGCTAATGCTGGGTTAGGTGACTGGGACCTGCCTCTGGTGATGTGCAGAATCAAACTCTACAACCTGAGCTAGGTTATAAAGTAGGCATGTTTATTACAGCGCCGGGCGCAAGGGGGATCACTCCTCTGAACTTGCGCACCGTACTTCAAAGCAAGCAATTATTTATAATGAGAAACATACATATTCATTGGCAAAGGAGGGGTT
>JANIJG010012151.1:0-11210 GCA_024611175.1 Megaceryle torquata
ATTGTTTTTGTTTTTTAGAGGGTGGAATTGTTTGAAAAAAGAGAGAAAAAAAAAAAAAAAAAAAAAAAAAAAAAAAAAAAAAAAAAAAAAGGACTCCTTTACTTGCTGAAGCAGAAGAGCAATTTATACTGGGCAGATAGTACATGAAGTATGAGGCTGGGAAGGGAGGCAGCTCAAGACAAAATGAAAAGGGGTTCAGGGTTGAGGTTAGATGGGAAAGGCTGCCATGCTCTTGTCTTACAAATTGGGTTGGATGTGGCATGAGCTCAGCAGGAAACATAGGATAGGAGTAGTGATATTTAGGCAAGGTGCACCACCATTTAATGCTTTTAGTGTTCTGAGGCTGAACTAGGAGAGGTTATTTTTTTCTAAATAGATTTTTGGTTTTGTTTTTTTATAACCCAGTCAATAAATGCTAGTAACCTTAATCTCTTTCCTTAAGCGCCATTATATTTTGAATTTTTAATAGTGATCAATCACCAAAATATTTAAGTCTAAATTAATTAATTACACCAGAAATTTACAGCCAATACAGTGTGATGTCTGTTAGAAAAAATTACTTAATAGGCTTTCAGTCCTGCTATTGTTCTGGCTTGTCAATGAATTACTTAAGTGTCATTTGTTAAACAAGTTAGGTCAATAAAGTCCTTTAGTTGTTTCTCAGAGGGTGAGCATTATTTCCAGATAATGTATATCTAATTCTTTTTTCACTTCAGTCTATCTGCATTGGCTAGTGTGCATTATTATTAATTAGCCCTTAATAGCAGATTAAGCAGGAAAGATCATGACGCAGTAATAAGTAAAGGTTCAGAGAGACAAAATTCTCTAATTAGGAAGTATGGCTTAGTGGTGAGCACTGTCTTCAAATGGATTGCCATCTGTTAAATTAAAGCTGATTTCCTTCATTTGCTTATATGATGTTTCTAAAGAAAGTGGCTCTTTTTATTTATGGAAATTATATATTCCCTTTCATTATTTTCTCTTAATTGATTATGCATTCCTGTAATTAGTAAGCAATGAAAACATACAGTGCAGGAGAAGAGCCACAGTAATGGACAACATGACCCTGTAGTAATTGCCATATGAACTGTGGAACATCATTCTGCTTTAAGATGTTCCCTTTGATGTGTTTAGATTAAAGGAATGTAAATTCAAATTCCTGTTTCCAGGGGAATAAGCTGCATCAGTTTGTGTCCTTTTTTCATACTGGTTACAGCAAACTCTGTAGTAGGCCTAGATATGTAGCCTTTTGCCTTTCAGCCTTTTAGGCTAAAAGACAAAGATTCTTGCTTTTACATCCTTTCAACAGTTACTGATTTGGTTTGTAAATGAATGAAAGAATTAATCATGGGTTATATAAATGAGCATACATGAATTAGTGTATTGGGTGCCAACATAGGCAAGAAAATTCTTTTTAGAGAAATTACCTTTGTGAAAATTTCCCAGCTACTCAAGGACCTCCTAGAAATCTTTCTTCACACCCTTGAAGTCCATAGCTTTGCAGGTTTGTTCCTCTGCACAGGAATTTTAATGAAAGCAAATATATAAAGAAAAAAAAGCCCTCCTTGATCTGTGTTTTCCATCTTTCTCTGATTCCTCTTACAGAAGCTATTTGATACTGAAGTAAATGTCTGTGGAGGGAACACAATTAACACTCGGCATTTGAAAGACTGCAACAGTAGTGGTATAGACATGCCCCTTGTTCCTGGGGAAGGAAAATACTGATGTTATGGTCAGCGTCTGCAGTAATGCACTCAGAAGTTTGTATGTAGTGTTTGGTAACTCCTGTTTGAAGAATAACATCTGTGGTGGCACTAGGCATGTTAAGTCATAGTTAAAGATTATATCCTGAAGTTTTCACCTATCAATTACCATGTGGAGACATAAAGAAATCCCTTTTTCTCCCTTGCTTAATATAGATAAATAGATGTATCATTAAGAGATGCTCATCTTCTGCTGTGGCATCTGGCAGTTGCCAGTCCCACAGCAAGAGATCAGCCCTGATGGATAACTTGGCCAACTTGGGTGGGTGGTGGTACTTCTGGTACTGAGGGTGTCACAGAGTTGATGCCCTTCAGGGAGCCGCTGTTAAGATGGGATGTGCTGGATAGAAACATAGAAATGTCTGGTTTAGAAGGGACCACTAGAGGTCATCTAGTCCAACACCCCTGCTGAGAGCAGGGACATCCTGAACTAGAGCAGGTTGATCAGAGCTCTGTCAAGCCCAAACTTGAATTTCACCAGGAATGGTGCCTCAACCACCTCCCTGGGCAACGTGTTCCAGTGTTTTACCACTCTTGTGGATGCCTTTCAGAAACTGTGTGTGTGGGGGGGGAAATTAACTTAGTTAGAGTTTACCTTTATATACATAAAGGAGTACTACAGAAGACTGCAGAGCTCACAAACATTTCCTTCCATTAAAATTTTGAAAGTATCAGAAGGGAAAGACTTGGAGATTTTAATGTAAGAACTCTATATTGAGTCAATGAAGATACCCCCAAGAGGATAAAGGAATCATTGAGGAGAACTGTTAGATTGTAATATGAAAATATTCTACCTTTAATTCATCTCATCACACCTTTAAAATGGAACAGTGAAGTTGGGAGTTTTTCAAACTATGGACAATGCTTTAATTGCAGCTTTGTTTTTCTTTTCTTTCTTTGTGTGTTAAGATGTGATGGGGGGGGGGGGGGGGAATGCAAAAACCTGATATGGAATAGTGGAAACATATAAAAAGGCTAATAAAAGACCTTTCTACTGACAGTAGAAAGAATGCTTAAAAATTTGAGTATAGTTAATATCCTCTCTAATAATTTTTTCTCAATTTCAAACAGCCTTTGTCTTTGAAATAGGCAGGTGGACCATAAAGAGAGAAATATGCTGTAATTTTCATCTAATAGCCCGAAATTCTTCCTGAAAATGCAACAGAAACAACTCAGCAATTTTAGTGCCAGATGGATGGAGAAAAAAAAATGCATATTAAGCTTTCTTTGTTAATTAAAAACAGAATACCAAAGCTTAGGTTTACAAATGTCTCCAAACAGGGTGATGTCTTGGGACAGGGTGCTGGTAATGCATTAAATATTGGCCTTGAATATTGCTTTGTTTGAATGTTAACAAGGTGGTAATCACTGCTGTTATACAAGAGTGAAAAAAGGTACAGCAGGAGTAGCTAAAACAGTGTTTTGACATCCGTTGCGGAGCAGTCCTGGAAGGGTAGGGGTCCAGACAAGATGGTCTTAGAATTTTGTTCGAAGACTAATGCTTGCTATTTGAAATCTATAGCATTTATGTCAATTTAATGATGCTTAAGTTTAGCACCCCAAGCAAGAGGTATGCTGAAAGTGCTTGCACATACAGCAAAATTCAATCAGGTTACTGTCTACAGTCCACAGCCCAACACATACTGCAAGGCAAAAGCTCTGTTGGATTTGCATGCACTCATCTCTGTAAAAATGATTTAGGTGAGACATGGTATGGGCTACAATGCTTAACTGCTGCTCCTCATCTTTCCTCTGTAGGCCCAAAAGTGTTCAAGGTGATAAAAGTCAGAGCTGCCTGTTTGCTCTACCTCAGATAAAAACAGGAAGCTGTTTGATCGGAAGGAGAATTCTTATCATGACGTATTGCTTGTTCTGTTTCTCTTATATCTCTTGAAAATCACCTCACAGCTTTTTATTTAAGGCATTCCGGTTTTTCTGTGCAACTATGTGCAATTTCATCTGCTGAGATTTAGCTGATATGCAGCCTTCTGCAAAATGAAGTAGTGAGAGGCCTTCATTAATGGGAGAATACCAGGCTTTATGACACCAAATTGAGTGATAAATGTTAAAAGGATATCTCATAAGTTTGGCATCAGGCAGTATTAGTTCAATGCTAACTTTTTTTTTTTTCTGCAACAACTGAGTGGAAAGAGGTGAGTGGTTTTGCTTACATTGCAACTACTAGCAGGTGATGACTCTTACCACCCAGCAAGTGTAACAGAGAGCTGTCTGCAACAGATTGCTTGTTACCACACTCTTCAACTGGGAGAGAGCAATAGATTACTGTATTTAAAAAAAAAAAAAAAAAAAAAAAAATCCATGCTGTAGCTTTAAAGGGCAAAACCTGGCGTTAAATTCTGCTGTTAAAGGAAACGCGTGGTATTTCCCACTGACTTACACAGTATAACAAGAATAAGGAATGAACATCTGTCATATGTAAGAAGTAGTAATGCAGAGTTTTCCTGTATGCACAGAATAAATATATTCCATAATACAAATTCAGTGGATGAAGATTGATGATACTTCATCTTCTGACTATGAGATTTCTATAAGCCTAGCTCATGTAATTTTTCCTGTTTGAGAATGTTGGCAGGATTTAATTTTTTACTATAAAGCTTAAATACATCCTTTTGCTTTACTTAAAAAGCAAACCAAAATTATCACTAGGCATTGCCTCTATAGTAACAGAAGTCTTACGATCATGCTTGCAGTTAAACAAATGTCATATTATCTTAAAATAAAGTCTTTGACAGCAGAAGAGAATGCGATAGGGAAGAGCAGTCAGTGATGGAGGCAGATCTCTCTCTTGAATGTAAAGCTTTGGTGAAGTCAGGAGGAGACAGGGAGATAATGCAGGGATGCAAAGAGAGAGATTGGATGGCAAAAATATCAGGCTAAGGGAAGATCTTTACAGGGCTCTAGGGAGAGGTTTAAGTGAAGGAGATTAAATTTGCCATGGTCTCAGACAATACCCAACAAGACTGGCAGTGGTAGTGGTGCAGAAATGCATATACCTGTGTGTCCTCTGTGAGAGCAGAGAATATCTGGTGTGCACCTATAGGATTATCAGGGAAAGGGAAGGAGTCACAGTTCCAACAGAGCCATGATGAAATGACAGGGAAAATGAAAGTTTTTCTAAATATGTAGTAAGAGAAAGATCAGAAAGTAGAAAGTGACACAAGAAAAAGCTGACTTACACTAGCAAAACAAGGACAAGATTTCAAGGAGAGATACAGACTAGGAAGGAGACTTTATTAGGTAAAGATGGCTAGAAATACAAGGGTATGTTCCTCATCCAAGAACTCTTCACATTATCCTATTTATGTCACAATAAACTGTTTGTGACCAGAAGGGCTTGTTAGATATCCTATTGCTCTGTGGTTTGCTGAGATCTGATTTTTGCAGATAGCTAAACAGAAATTTGTCCCTGCATGTTCCATTTCTCCTATAGTGTCTTAAAGGCTTTTTGTAGAGAAACTGTCATGATGCATGTCAGAAAACCAACCATACCAGAATATTTTTAGCTTTACATAAGAAAATATGCTTTTTGTTTTCGCTAAACATTAAAACAGGAAACATAAGCCTATTAGTAAAAGGAGTAATAAAGAGTATGGATTATTTAAAAATCAAATTGTAGCAAAACATTTATTTGACAACAGAGCTAACTTCATTTGCTAACATACAGAAATAATTCAGTCTTTCACTCTGATTCCTCTGGATATTGCCTAGCAAAAAGGCTTTTTTTTTTTTGTGAACGTTGCCACTTTGTTATAATAATACATCAGAACTTTTCTCTACAGGTACTTTTATACCCAGCTTGCCAATACTGAAATTTAGAATTCAGGTTAAATTAACACTAACACTGTAGGTTGTCTAACAAAGGGTATTCCGTGGTATTTTTTTCTAGAACACTGATATTTCCAAGGCAAATGTAAGAAGAGAGATTTGTCTGAATAGTAAATTTATTTTTTCATCTTGTCACTAAAAAGATCAGCAATGACTGGTCCTAAGTGGTACGTGTTCAAAGAGGACTTCAGGACAACGGATTTTTAATGATAGCATAATCAATTACTTTTTCTGGTTATGCTGATCTTGCAGATAGTTCACACTATTGAAGAGATACCTACAATCCCAAAGGGTTATTAATGCATGCCAAGATAAAGTGGTTTTTGTTTTTAGCTCAATAACAACACCTTGTGAGGCCTTTGAGGTTCATCTGTGTTTTAATGTTTTTGCACTTCATGGATTTTTAAGTTAATGTCATCTACTTTTGTCCATTTGAAGTCATTTCATACATGCTTTATCCAAGTATCTAGTTTTGGGTTATTTGCTGATTCTTGGAAGTCTTTATATTTAATTTCTGCTCTAAGGTAGTTTGAAAAAATAAAATGCTAAAGAATTTCTGTTGTTTCCTTTGTTCAGCCCAAACATACCAGGCTACATCTATCTTTCCTGTGTTGTGAAGCTGCTTTGCCAGTGTTGTGGTACTGAGGTAAAGTCTTCACTCCAAAATTATTTAGATGTTTTCCTGTGGGTTCATATATCAGTTTAATATTGTGTATGTTTTATATTGTCTTTGTGCAAAAGTGAAGAAAATTAAATAGCATAAGAAAACCGAAGCCCATATGAAAATGTGGGGCTTTATTCTATATCTATAAAGGCTATCAGAGAAGGGTTGTTCTCTCATTCTTATGGATTGTACCCTAAGATCATGGGACACAGTCTTCTTTCTCTGCTGTTTATAGCTGGTCCTGCCCTTGGGAACTTAGGTCATTAGCAGCAGCAAGGCTGACTTTATCATAGTACCTTAGAAGGTCACTCTTAATCCAGAAACTTCCTGGCATTTCTTGCTGTTTCTTCATCCCATGCACAGCATGCCTGATGAGTGACAAAAGACAGAAACTGAGAAAAGATCACTAAGAAATAACATAGGAGCAGTGTAGTAATATGTACAGCCAGGTTGTCTCACACCAGTGATTATTTTTTGGATTTTTTTTTAGGCTAGCAATTTCTCACCAATAATAGCTAATCTCCTGTGTGTCAGGATAAAGCCCTATTATAGGTAATAATACAGTAGCCAGCCTTCTGGATATATTCCTTACTGCTCTTTGATGTTGGTTTTATCTCTAGAGGGTAAGAAAGTTATCACTGTAGCTCTTTCCAAACAATTTTTGGTATAAGGTTGTGCATTCTTGGTTGGTTTGTTTGGATTTTGTTTTGGTGGCTGGGATGTTTATTTTATATTTACTGTTACAGCTCATAATACTAAGGTTATAGACAACCTTCAGGTTAGTATTTGGAAGAAGACTGAGAAATTTAGATGTGCACATCTCATTGGGCTGTATCACTGAAAATCTCAGCGCAAATAGATAAGCAGTAGTAGGGTCAGAGTCGCACCAGGACAGCACATTTCTTTGTATGGGTTGTTTTGTTTGTTTGGTGGTTTTGTTTTGTTTGTTTGTTTTAACTTCTGAATTTTCCCCACACATTAGCACTGTGAATAGGATGTGATTAGCTAGTGCACTACATGTTAATACACTGCTAGTAGTACGTCTGAATTTTTCTTTATCCCATGCCTAACATTGTGAGGTTCTATTTACCTGATTCATCTGCCTTCTCGTAGAACAGATTTTTTCTGATATAGGTGATATTTTAGGATAGGAATGGCCAGTAGAGGTCTACATGCTGAGCTGGTGTCAAGCAACTATGGGGCAGAATTACTGCCTTTTGTTTTGCCCTCCATTTATCAGGAGGAGTCAAAGAGCCTGATATCCAGCACTGTCTGCTGCATCCTTAGGAAACAGGAAGAAATAAGTCATGCTCAAATACTATGGTGCAGTGAAGTAGTTGTGCTGTAAACCTCTTCATCTGTCCCATGTTTTAATTATGCTGAAGATCTCCCCAGTGAGGCAGGTAGAACAATATATAAAAATTATTCTGTCAGAAATCAGAGTCATATCTTTAGAAAAATACAGTGCACCATTTAAAAACAGCATGTGAAAATGTAGTAAAAAAAAAATTTAAAATCTGATGAGTAGTTGAAAGGTGGGAGAGTGGGGTGTAAATTAGGCAGGACATCGTTATTTAAGTTGCAATTTGCACAGGATGTTGGTGCCAGCCTGTCTGCTAACACAGAACAGATGCCTGGGATCTAATCTGGGATGACCAAGAGTCAGCACTTCAGGTTTGGAGCTTTGGTGTGGGTTTCCTAAGAATCTCTACCTTTTTAGCTGTAACTATTTTTACATCATTCACCTATTAGATGTTATTGTGCATATAAATGTCTGCATGGAGAGTTAGGTAATAAATGAGTCTGTAGAAAGTTGGATGTGACAGATGTTTCACCTCCAGCCACGCTGCAATCAAAGGCCCTTTCCCACTCATTTCCACATTTTATTTTTAATCTGTTGTAGATTATCAGTGCCATATGTAAGCACTGGGGACATGCAACAACCTTTCACCTCTCCTGACATCCTTTTTTAGGGTGTATTAACATTGTTCTGCATGAACAGATGAGCCTAATGAGCTTGAGTCTCTCAGGAGTGGTGAAGGTGATTTTGCTGTTGTCCATACTATGTTCTTTAATTACTGCAGACTTCTGCATTCAATCCCATAAGCAGTAATTGCTCCTTATGCCAGTGACACAGACATGAATAAATAGATGTGGTTTTGGCACTGATTAGGCAACTCACTCAGGATTGTACAACTGCCATATAAGATCATTCAGAACAGTGTCTATGAAAAGGTGACTGTACTCCAGGGGCTAGGCTGGGGAGTTTGGCTCTTTGTAGCAACCCCCTTGACCAGATTTCTATTCTTGGACTGCGCAGTGGCTCGCTACTTGTCCTCAATAGGTCAGTGGTTAGCATTGTGGCTGTGGGCAAGCCATTTCACATTACCTCCTCTCCCACCCTTTGTCTGTCTTGTCTGTTTAGGCTGTAAATAAAATGTTTCTTCAGGACGGTGACTTGTCTCTTAGGATGTATTTGTTCAGCAAGTACAAATAAGATCAAGGCCCCATGGCTGGGGTTTCTATGTGCTCCCACAACATGAATAACAAATAATAGCAGAGGTAAACTGATTATGTTAGTACCATTTATGTCTGGAGGTGTTATTGAATGAGACAACAAAGGAATATGGTGGGAATGTTCCTGAGCATTGCAGTAGAAAATGATGATTTCAAAATAGATTTTTTTTTTTTTTTTTTTTTTTTTTTTTTTTTTAGACTGTGGAGCAGATGTCTGTTTGCAATTGATAGAAAGATTGCTCATCGCACTACCTTTGTGTGGTAACAGTAATGCATTGAATCTCATATATGGAAATTCTGTTGTTACTATTTCAGCAAGAATAAAAAAAAATAAAAGACGCTACTCTTCTTGAGATAAACACAAAAGGACTCCTCACTATCCAGGAGGGTTTGACAGTAGAGATTTAAACCTTTGAGTATTGCAAGTGCTGTCTGCTTTCACAGAAAGACTACCTCTGGGAGTTACGATCCCAGCCACACACTCTTTAAAACTATGCATAGCTGGATGTTAATGTTGCTATATATAGCCTTTGAAGTGATTGAACTCCCACCAGAATTTATATTTTAATCATCACTTTGATCTATGGCTGTGCTACAGAATCAGTTACAAATGTGTCTTGAATCTGTAAACTTAAAATTGTGCAGGACTACTACATGTCACCTGTTTCTGAAACAGTGCAAATGATGGTATTTGTGAATCAAAGTAAAATCTGAAGGGAAACATAGGGAAAGTTACTAGAGACTCTTAAACAATCTCTTATCTATTTCCTCTGTACTATTTGTTAAGCCAGAAATAAGAAAACTCTAAAGACATTGTCAACTCTCTACATGTTTTAAGAGATAAAAATTAAGTTCCTCATAGGACAGTTGTCAAAGTGTTGGTATTGTTGCATATATTTATTTTTTTATAAAATAAGGATATTTTTTCAAGCTTTTGTTGTCAGTCTATGTCCACTTGGCTGACTCGTGCAATCAAACTTCCAGCAATAACTGCAGGAACCTAATTATTTAGTACTGATTATTTCCTTAAAAGGTGCCATAGAGTTCCTTCTCTCCACAGAAATTACTGCCGAAGACCCATTGAAGGAAGTCAGTATTTTGCTATTTTCTTTCTCCATTATGGCTGATGAGCCAAGTGAAAATTTTGTAATTGATCAACCACAGGAGTAGAGAGAGGAGTAACTCAAGGTATTTCTATATAGACAAATAAAGCTAGGACAAATACATATTTTTACTTTTTTTTTTTTTTTTTTCCTTAGCATTGGAATTACTTAGAACTACAGCAGGAAGAAATATTTTGAACAGACTTTTCAAATGAATACTTTCCTTGGAAAATTCAATTCAGTATTGTTACTGAGCATATTTGTGTTGCAAACAAAAGATTGTTATTGTATGAAAGAACTTCCATGTTGAAACAAGGTGGAAAGACATGAAGAACTTGTTCAGTAATGTGGTAGAATGTTAGTTGGTTTTGGAGGTTCCTTGAGGCATAGGCCAGTGTCGTAGTTTAACCCTAGCCAGAAAGTAAGCGTCATGCATCCCCTTCCCTGGTGGGATGAGATGGAGAATCAAAAACAAGTGAAAGTCATGGCTTGAGATAAGAACACTTTAATAATTGAAATTAAAATATAATATTTATAATCATTGTAATGAAAAAGAAGATAACAAAAAGAGAGTGAAATAAAACCCAAGAAAGACAAGTGACATACAGTGCAATTGCTTACCACATGCTGACCAATGCTTAACCAGTCCCTGAGCCGTGATTTCCCCCTCACAGTCAACTTCCCCCAGTTTATATGCTGAGCATGACATCATGTGTATGGAATTTTCCTTCGGCTAGTTTGGGTCAGCTGTCCTGGCTGTGTCCCCTCCCAAGTTCTTGTGCCCCTCCAGCCTTCTTGCTGGAAGGACATGAGAAGCTGAAAAATTTGACTTGGTAGAAACACTGCTTGGCAACAACTAAAACCATCAGTGTGTTATCAACATCATTCTCATACTAAAACCACAGCACTGTTCCAGCACCTAGGAAGAAAATTAACTTTATCCTGGCCAAAGCCAGGACATCCAGAAACCGTTCTGATTGGTAGAGAGGCATGTAGTTTAACATTTTAATAGAGTTTTATTTATTTCTTCACAACGTTTGTAGTGAAAAGCCATCAGATGGAGAGAGATGTTAAATTTTAACTGTACTGTAAACATTTTGATGCATCAGCCAAGTGAAACAAACATATTCACTCAGCTGACTTTAAAGAGAATGTAGCATTGCTGTTGAGTCTCATTATTCCAAAAAAAGGAGAGAAACAGAAATAATATATCATGATATGACAGACTATTACACTTTGGGATATGCTTCCTTTCATCTGTGACATTATCTGTCCATTCTTCAATGTTTGTTTGTTTGTTTGTTTGTTTTTTGCTTT
>JANIJG010012151.1:13033-28549 GCA_024611175.1 Megaceryle torquata
AATACTAGAAAAAATAATAAGTAGAATTATGATTATTAAAATTTCTGTTAGCATTGTCAAATAAAACTTATTAAATACATTATTAATATTATTATACTAATTTGCAGCAGCATTTGAAATCACTGTATGTGCTGTACAGACTCAATACATTTGCATGCTCCACTCCTATATTGGGAAGTACTTGGATGAAATACATAACTATACTTAGTGTTAGAATTCAGCTTAAACAGACAGGGGAGGCATTGTTATGTAGCTTTATGGAGGGACACTGTGAGAGAAGTAGAGAAGTGCCATGCTGAAATTTAAAGATGAAGTGTGAGGCAGAACTTGAAATAAATCAAAACCCTGAAGTCCAGGTCCAGTGCTATGCACTGCACGTCTTGTCATCCTTTCCAGACTCACTGTCTCTTCCACTTTGAAAAACCAATTAGAGAAGACCAAAATAAGTGGCTAAGATCTGTCACGTGTATTTCTGCAGAACTAACTTCTCTTCAAGAGTCTCCTGGTGACCACGAGAGCCTCCTAACACTGGATAACTGCAGGAGTGCAAATAGTTCTTGATACCTGTCCCTCCTCATTACATCAGAAAGACTCTTATTCTCCTCAGTTAGACCCTGTGCCATTGCAACCAGACAGTGGGGTTTCCTGGGGAGGTGGTGCAGCTCCAAGCTGTGCTCACTTCTCATCTCTAGAAATTGCTATCCTGCAGCAGGCAGTACAGCCAGGTGCAGAATTTTGTTTGTGCTGCTGTTGCTATTGCAAACACAGCAGGAGAATGATCTCTGTTGTTGTTAGTACTCACATAATTTTGCTCTCTTCCACAGACCCACAGGGAAGACTGTAGGGCTTATCTCTAGAAGGTGAGAGGTTCACCATTCTTATTAGAGGGTAAAAAAGAAAAAATACTACTTCAGCTCAACGTAAAAAAAAGAAAAAAACCCACAACATTATAATTGCTAGGAAGCTGTCAATAGAACTAAGAGTTCACAAAGCCTTTATTTTCCATAATTTAATTTTATTGTATTTGTACACTTGAAAGTGGATTCTGGCTGCTGAGGATTGAAAGGCATCGCCCTAAACTTCAGATGGTGAGCTTACAGAGCCTTTTGAAGAAAACAAACACACATGCACACAAAAAGCAATATAGTTTAAAGGTTAGGATTCCTTCTCAATTTCAAGGTTTCTTTGTATCTTTGCCCTAGCATGATAGTGTTCCCCAGCTAACAGTATTTGATCCCCAAATATTCTACTCCTATGAAAGTCACCCGCCCTTCTCAAGTTGAGCTGGCCTTTCACAGACTTGAGTCTGATGAACTTGATAAATGAACCCTGTTGAACGTGAAAGAGAGGAGGGGCTCCTTAAAAAAAACCAAAAACAACCACACACACACACAAAAAGCAAAAAAAACCCACCAAAAAACCCAACAAAAACAAAATAACAACAACAACAAAAAACAAACAAACAAACAAACAAAAAAACCAAACAAACAAACAAACAAAAAAACACCAGAAAGAATGTACTTTTATGTCCCAGTTGGTTCTCTTGTTCCACTCAGCATTACAGCTGTCCCAGGCAATGTGCAAAAAATTGCAGGATCTCTGCAAAAATGTAGAAAATGGCAATTATCAGGAGGTGTCCCAGAAGGAAAATAAATATATTGCTTGTTTGGACTGCATTTTAGTAAAATCTCCACCTTTGCTCTCAAATATGGATAGCATGCTGGTCACTGCAAGCTTTCTATCAAGTGTTCAGATATAAGATGATCCTTTCAAGTAAGAATGCAGCTGTACATGACAGGCTGAATTTCTTCACTTGTCATAGAGGAGGTAGCAATTGTGTTATGGTTTCCTATCCTATACTAATACCTAAACAACAGTTACACACATTTGTATTCAGTCAAATACAATCAATAAACATCTGTTTGTACATGAATGACTGTACGCTGGTACCTGTTTACATCTAATTAAGCTTCATTAGTCATTAGTTTGTCTTCAAAAGGGGAAAAAGCCCTGTGTAATTAAGGCCTAGCATATTATGTGGTCCCATATTTTCCCTTTTCAGAATTTGCATTCTAGCAGGACCATTAGTCTGCAGTACATTTGTCTGTATTTAAGTGTAACTACATTTCCTTGAAAAGACCATCTGTTCCTAAAGACCATCTTTTTCATGCTCCCTGCAGTAAACTTTAGAGAGTGGTGGAATTAGCAAAGGACTGAATTTAAATGAAAATATATATGGATTGAGACTAGGTAAAGCTGTTCTGTACACATTAGAATGGTTCTGTGCTGGAAAGATTGCAATTATCTTCTCTCCTTTACTTTTACAGATTTTTTTTTATCTGCACTGAATTCTGCCACCTTTGACTGAGTAATTTTATTCTCTCTAGCTACACCTGAATGGAATGTACCAAGTGGCAAATTACTTGAGCAGTGATTCTGGTGAAGCTGTTTTTACTTTGTAGAAAATGAAGCACTTACATTTTCATTTTGCTTGGATTGATCATAAATAGTCACATTATAAACCTGCAGTGTAAAGGTCTTGATTTCACCCTACCACAGTAACACTGAGTACTGCTTTATTCTACAAATTGTCCTATTGTAGAGTTAGCTACTACTCAGTTTTAGAGTGACCTGGATGAATGGCAGGTTGGTCTCCTTTAAATAAACAACTCTGTTCAATTTAATCCTATGCATAAACTGAAAGAGTAAACTAAACTGAATGTCAAGGAGACAGAATTGCACCACCATAAAGATATCAGTGAAAGAATGTGAGATGCCCCAGTGAGGTTAGCAGTACAAAAAATCACAGAAGTGCTGTAAATGTTGGTAATGTTTTCACATTACACAAAACAAATTAAGAATTCCTGTTACTTCAGTGCAGATTATGTAAGCACAGCCCTTCATGACCTGCACAGACATAACTGTGGCAGTGCAGAGCAAACAAGATTGCATTCTTATCCAAAATTCAGATAAGAGGATAAATGTTAACTCCACACAAGAGTTAAGATAAACATTTTTTTTGATGTTGTTTAATGGTTTGTTTCTTATACCAACTGAAGCATGTATACTTGGCTTTTTTAGAAACCTAAGCAAAATACGGAATAATTGCAACCAGAAATAATGAACTGAGCAATGCTGAAGTACTTGGAATGTGAATATTTTTTTTTCCCAAAGATGAAGGGAAGATTACAAAGAAAATTCTTGTCATTAGCTAATAGCTTCTTCTCAAGCAGTAAAATTGGTGTAACCAACGGTAAGAGAATCCTCTGGCCATTAGCTCTATTGAATTGTCTCACAGAAATAAATTACTGTGTATCAGACATAAACAAGTCACTGCTGTATGGAGCACCTAAGTGACAGCTCTGTACTGTGGGAGTTATCAGACCTTCAATATCAATAGGACCCTACTGTGTACTCTTATCAGAAGCATATGCATCTCTTCTATGACAGGATAACCCTGTATGTTAGAGAGACTGCCAAAGAATTTGTCTGTGTTCTCCACATACTATTCTCCAGAGGAGCTTCACATAGTAGATGATTTATGCATAAGTTATAAAAGAGTTTCCATTTTATTAGGAATTATTTCTTCCAACAAAATATGCAGAGTTAATGATAAGATGACCTGAGACAACTTATTCACAAATGGTATCTCTAGTTAGATTTTAGGCCCTTTGTATTCACTCTCTTCAGACTATTAATATGGATATGATTTTTCTTATGAAAACAAAAGATATTAATGTTACAGCACCTGATCCAAAGCCCTGGTATAATATGCAATGGTCTTCTGTAACGTTTGAACCAGATCCACAAATAATGTTGGCATACTAAAGCACAGTTGATATAAAAATTTGCTAAAGGCAAAAAAAAAAGTCTGTTTAACTCTTCTAAAGCAGGAAGCCACAGTAAGGGTATGTAATGATTTTTCTGATTCTTTTTCCTAAGCCATTTGTGAAAGGTATTCTGACAGATAAACAGTCCTAAATTACAATCGCAGAAGATAACGCAAGGCCTTTGGCTACCTGTTCTTTAAGATAGTTGCAAATAAGCTCTGCCTGAGGTGCAGGTCAGGGGTATGCAAGGCAGCAATGATTCAAAAGCCCTGAGACTGTGCTAGCGTCAAGGTGAATGCAAGCTGATAAACCCAGCAAACTTGAGCCATGTACTTTGTTAATGTGGTTATGGTGCTTGAATCCATGCTAGCCCACATCCCACCTTCTGGACATGTGTCTTCAAAAGACTATGCAGAACCATAGCTGGATGATGAGGGGTTTTCCTGGAGAGAGGCTGTGATTTGTCAATTTTATGGTTGGTGGGAGGTATTTTTTGAACTGGGATTGTTTTTGTAGGCTTCTGTTTTTGTAAATGGCTTGATAAGTTATAGAGTATGGTAATTAAAGTGTGTGTTAATGAGGTGCTATGTTGCTACATATCCTATGCTAGAGAGATAACCATAATCAGCGCTCAGATTTCTTCCAGTGCCCTTTACCTGCCTATCAGTAATATGGCAGGAATGCAGGGTTGCTAACATTAAGAAACAGTATTTTGGATTTGTTCAGATTTTATGTTTCTATATTGAAGATATATAAGCAAAGGCATGAAAATTGAAAATTATTTGTGGTGGTGTTTTTTGTTGTTTGGTTTTGAGGGTTTTGTTTGGGTTTGGTTTGGTTTTGGGGGTGGGTGTTTGTTTTGTTTTGTTTTAGATGGGTGGGGTTTCCTTTTGTTCTTTTTATTTCTTTTTATGAATGGCATAGTTGTATCAAAAGTAGAGAGCACAAGGTAACAGTCCTTTAGAAGTGCAGAAGGATTTACTGAACTTACGGAAGTCTGTATCTGAGTATGCAATTCAAACATTGTGGAAAAGCTGAGGGAAGTGCTTAAATGAAGTGTATCTTTTTGAAAATTAATTATGAAGTTGGTAGGCCCAACTGTGTATGCTGTTGTTCAGTCTATGCCTGCAAGGAGTGTGAAAACAACACAGAATCACAGAGTAGTTTTGGCTGGAAGAGACCTTCAAGATCATCAAGTCCAACCTTATTCCTAGCTCTATCAAAACCACTAAACCCTGTCCCTAAGCACAACATCTATTCAGCTCTTAAACACCTCTGAAGATGGTGATTCCACAACCTCTCTGGGCAAGCTATTCCAATGCCTGTCAACCCTTTCAGTAAAGAAATTCTTCCTAATACTCAGCCTGAACCTTCCCTGGTTCAACTTCATGCCATTTCCTCTTGCTTTATCACTTGTCACTAGGGATAAAAAACCAATTCCTGCCTCCCTGAAACGTCCCTTCAGGTAGTTGTAGAGAGCAATAAGGTCTCCCCTCAGCCTTCTTTTCTCAAGACTAAACATCCCCACATCCTTCATCATTTCCTCATAAGAGACATGCTCTAAACCTTTTACTACCTTGGAGAGGCTTAGTAGGAATGTGTCCTTGAGCTTGCTTTCAATTGACATGAATTACAAAATCTAAGTTGACATAAAACAAATTATATAGCTTTTATATCAGTTACCCAACTATTTGTTTCTCTTTATGATGATGTTCTGTACCCATCGTACTGGTGGTGATCTTGACAACATTTTCAGCTGTGACTTTTTTACTGATGTTTGATGTCTTGGTTCTTCTGACTCGGATATAACATTTGCTTAATGATTCTGAAGTCCTCCATCAAGTGGCTCTGCCTGCAACAACAAAGTGATTCAGCCAAGGATAGCTTCAAACTTGGCTTATTACAATTACCCTTTCAAAAGATCGCCTTTTTCTGTATTTTGCCCAGCTGAGCTGCTCAACTTACATTGATGATTTTCATGCTGCTCACATGGTCCAATGTTATTCAGTTACACTGTCCCTTTAATTCAAGTCTCACTTCATAGAATCATAGAATCACAGAATGGTAGGGGTTGGAAGTAACCTCTGGAGATCATTGAGTCCAACCCCACTGACAGCACAGGAACACCCAGGGCAGGCCACACAGGAACAGATCCAGGTGGGTCTTGAAAGTCTCTGGAGAAGGATACTCCACAACCTCTCTGGGCAGCCTGTTCCAGGTTCTGTCACTCTCACAGGAAAATAGATTTTCCTCATGTTGAAGTGGAACTTCCTGTGTTTCACCTTGTGACCATTACATCTTGTCCTATCCCACAACTGAAAAGAGACTGACACTTGACACCCACCCTTGAGATAATAGTAAACATTAAGATCCCCTCTCAGTCTTCTCTTTTCTAGGCTAAACAGCTCCAGGGCTCTCAGTCTTTCCTTAGAAAAGATGTCCCAGTTCCTTCATCATCTTTGTAGTTCTCTGTTGGACTCTCCCTAGTATTTTCCTGTCCCTCTTGGACTGGGGAGACCAGAACTGAACACAGTACTCCAGATGTGGTCTCACTAGTGCAGAGTATAGAGGGGGAGGAGAACCTCTTTTGACCTGCTGGACACACTTTTCTTTATGCACCCCAGATTTCAACAGTCTGTAGCTGGCTTTTAATACCCAGATAATGGATATTAAAAGAGATATGGATAAAATTAAAATGGGTATTAATAATATGTAATGGAAAGATCCTGTGTTCTAATTTCTGAGCATTTGCAGGTATTTTGTGACAGTTGCCCGTTCCTGCATTTTTTTTTTTTTTTCCCCCCAGTTGCACATGAAGGGTGGGTATCTCTAGAACAGTTTTTCACAGAACAGTAGTAAGAACATGTTAGTCATTGAAATGGATGATTGCAACTGTTTGCTGTGGGTGGAAGCTGTGGTGCTTGTGAGAGTAACTGCATACGTTAATAATTTATGGTAATTGTTAAGTAGATGGTGCTCAAATGTAGAACAGCATTTCTCGCATTAAATCATATGAAATCTTTATAGTTGGCACTAACACTAGTCCTCTAGGTTGTTTTTATTCTTGTGGAAGGCAGGACCTGGTGTAAAGGAGATCTATTTTTCTTCACCAGATGCCCAGGTCATTCTGCTCTATAACTTTGTAAGCTAGTCACCAAGAGAAAGACTAACTCCAGGGAAAAAAAAAAAAAAAGCCAAAACAAAACCAAACCAGAACAAAAACCTTTCTATCTTCCAATGCCCATGTGAATGTTACCAAGACATTTAATTCTGCAGCCTGTCTGGTAGGGGTCCTGGGATATCCCAGTTGTAATACTTAGCTCTGTCTCTAAGTGGCTGCTTAGGAATATTACAGTAGTTCCCTGTTCAGCTGTATGTATCCTGTGATGGTCTCCAGGGCTCATTAAAGGCGTTCCCCTCACCAACTTATTGCACATGTTTAACAGAGGTAAGAAACATAGAGATTGTTTTGTACAAATATGCATCAGCAGCCACCTTGTCTGTACTCTTGCAGTCACTGTAGGACCTTCCATCCTACAGCAGCTTTGCACGTAGTGAGAATTGCAATTACATGCCTCGGAAACATCTTCACAAAGTTAATTGTAATACTCTCTACATAATAAATTCCCTGTTGTATAAGCGGCCCCCTTTACACCCAAACAAATCCTGCCCACCTCTTGTGTTTTCTGTGATATTGCTCAGAAAACTTGCAACTTTTTAAAGCTAGCATGAAATTAGCTGAAACAAATCTGAAAGCTGAGAGTTGATGTTGGTGTCCTAAATCAAATTAAAATTGAGCTAGAATGGAGAACAGCATAAAATCTTATTTATACAAGTTTATTCAGTTAAATTTTTTCTCATTACTTTAATCTTGCTTGGTAGCACCTCAAAATTTCTAATTTTACAAAAAATTCCACTGTTCTTATTTAATAAATATAGCAATAAAATGTAATGCTATATTGTGATTCATGGGATCATTTCATTAGAATTTACTGTGCTAGTATACTGGATGTAAATCATTCTTACCAAAGATGGGTAAACTATTACTGATGTGCAAAAAATTCTATGCTTAAAGAAAGTTAGAACTGTAAAATTTAACTCTGAAGGATTAGGAAAAGGCAGAATTAAGACTGCCCGTGTAGCTTTAATTTGGAACATGAATATAATACAGTTCTAAATATCACAAGCTGCCACTTCATTCTTTGCAGAGAGTGGACGAGATCAAGTGTTTATTTTTATCTGCGTCGTTCAGTGTGAAGTTCCAGTGCGTAGATGCCATCCAAACTCTGCCCTGAATACAAGGTTATTAATGTCCTCTGAGCTTTCATACAGAGCTTCTCAGCAGAGTATCTGAAAGTGTCTGAAGCATTAATACACATATTTTATATTTTAAGTAATGCTCATTCTCTTTGGGTGACAACTTAGCTTTAGAGCTTGATTTCTTTTGCATACTTAGCAACTTAAATGACAGATTCAGCTCGTGGCTCTTAGACACTACAGTTACACTTGTCATTGCTCAGGATTTATGCAAGCCAGGCCATCATGTTACATATGAATGCCCAGAAGGTGACCAACTGTAAGATGTTTGGGCTGAGGTGAATTTCCTAACGGTACAAAATTGTGAAAGAGAAAAATATAGGCTCAGTTCTGTAAAGTGGTGTTTGATTACCTTATAAATAGGTTTATCCTTAACCTTTTTCTTGTAACAGTCTTATGTATAATTTACTACACTTTCTCAAACATCTTAACCAGATAGAGCAAGGACCATATTGCAGAAAGCCTCACTTAAACTTAATCTGCTGCTACAACTCTCTCTTGAGCTTTGCACATCACCTCTTCCTTAAAACAATATTTTTGCTGTTCTTACTTTTGACTAAAGATTTTAACTGATAAATAAGCATCCTTACTGTATTGTTTATCATCATATAGACCTGCGTATGCTTAATTTTCCAAAGTAAAGCTGCTGAAAAACCAGTGGGGATCCTGGTAGGTAGAGGCTCCTAGGAATAATCCCATTGCCAAAATCCCACAGTTTGCACTACAGCTGTTGGACTGGATGCTAAATGGCCTACAAGGTTTTCTTGAAAATGTGCTTATCCCTTGTGTTAGCACCTTGAAGGCCTAATACTCGGTAGGATCATCTGCACCAGTATCTCCTCTCTAGAAGTGTCCCCTTCTCTAGAAGGTGTTTCTAAGCCCATTGCAGCCACTGGCAAGGCTCTTTTGCAGGATGCTTTCAAGGTTTAATGAACCTTGATCCCTGTGAAAATGTGTCTTCTGCTCTTTGGGAGGGAGGGATTCCTTTGACTTGCTTTCCTGCTGCGATACAGGGTTGTTGTGGGCTAATCTGATCTATTATGCAGCTCAGGGGGAACTAAACTGAGGGGAACTTTTTTTTCCTATATTTCATAGGGCAGAAGTACAGTTAACATTTCCTTACACACTCTGTAATGACTGAGAAAGGAAAAACTCCAGCATTGTATTTGAGAAGCCTTGGGATTAAATTATGTAATTTAAGAACTCATTAGCCTGTCTTTCAAGTATATGCACTTCAGGGAATAATCATCTTTCTTCTCCTGCTTTGCCTTTGAGTTGCTCATGTGTCATATCTCTCATGCCTAGGAACTGCAGCTTTATGGCACTTTGGATTGGATAAATCCCCTTAGCTTTGAAATGTTAAATCCTTCAATTAGTTTGAGTTGAAGACTAAAGGCCAAACATTTCAAATGTGGGCACCTGAAGTCGATGGGAGCTGCAGGCATTCATCACCTCTGAAAATCAAACTGGTCATGTAGGTAGCTAAATTTAGATGCAAGTGTCTTGCTTTTGCCAACCCAGTTTAATCACTGAGTCCTGTAGTATTCATCCAGACCATATGGTCTTTCCCTAGCCCTTTGCACTTCTGTTGTATTTTCCTTCCAGGAAAGGGCTGGAATTTATGTTTAGATATTCATATTATAATGTCCTCTTGACTTTCCCAGCAAGTTGATCCCTCCTGCTCCTTCTGCTAAAACCACCTATGAGGTTCATCAGTCTAAACCAAAAGTAGGCCCTAAAATATTGCTTTAAAAGGTCTATATTACCTTACCAAAGACAAATGCTAGTCTTCCACTGTCTGGGTGAACCTGTGGCTGTTTTTCTGTCATAAGCCACTACCCCTTCAGTCTGTACTTTCTGGCTATCACCTATTCATGCTCCCTGATCTGGATGGTCAAGAAAAATCTGCCCTTCACAATCTGCCCCCTGAAATGTATTATGGCACTATGAAAACTATTACCTAGCTCATAAGTTTTTACTTACTCCATACTTTTGAAGGACATAAGGGATCAAGTGAGGGTTGTGTACTCTGGACACATACTTTTAACTGCCTATACACATAGAAGGAATGGATTTCTTTAACTAGATTTCTGACTGACTGAGGTAGCAGAGGAAGTATGGACAAATGAGCAACAGTGACTTGTGCAGATTTAGGTGTATACTGATACAACTGCCCAAAGAAGAAAATCCATGGGCAAAGAGATTTTTTAGAGATTTGTATTCATAAGATGAAAAGCTTCTGAAAGAAAGTAACAACTCTGGGACTAAACTGCCTTTCCATTGCCATGATCTTCTGCTTCTCCTGATTGTGAATGCTGAAAGTCTGCTCTGCTTCCCCAGGGTCCTGATACAAAATTCATTGTCAGAACTGGAAAGAGAAAAATAGCAAAGAAAAAAACCCAGACAAACATAATTCTCAAACCCCTAAACAAGGAAAGAAGAGCTCTTAATTATAGTTGTGCCCTAAGCAGATGCTAATAAGTGCACTTAAAACTTTTTTAGACTGTTATTTGCTGCTGGCCTCCTGTCCTCATATAATTTGGTGTTTCACTGGTCAGCTAATTCTGCCCTGATTAGCATTTCAGAAATGCAAATGTTTTGTCAAACACTGCTTCAGAAGCTGTTTTGGAATACCTCTTT
Source organism: Megaceryle torquata (assembly GCA_024611175.1). Classification (NCBI taxonomy): domain Eukaryota; kingdom Metazoa; phylum Chordata; class Aves; order Coraciiformes; family Cerylidae; genus Megaceryle; species Megaceryle torquata. The sequence goes on from JANIJG010012151.1 coordinate 23,821, forward strand.
GGGTGGTTGGGTGAGCTGCAGATTACAAAGGATGATTTCTCTGCTTACTCTATTATCTTTCCTCTGGCTTGAATTCAACACAAGAAATGATTCACAACATCGAAATGCACCACTTGGATAGATCTCACACAGTTCCTACTGGCTGGATGGTGTCATCTTTGCTCATAGTGCTGCTGCAGTACCAACATCTTCCCACTCCCAGTGTCCTCCTTCCTTGACAGGAGAGTACCTGTTTCTCTGCGTGAACAACTTCTCCAAAGAGGCAAAGAAGAGGTTTCTTGCTCCTGTATTTCCCCACCTCTTCTTTCTTACAGAAAGGGCAGGAATCTGGTTCTGTACTTGAAGAGGTAGGAAATGGAGTGTTTGCTTCCTCTTAGAAATGATGAGAAGAATTTCTTTCTGATATTTTTCAGGTTACTGAGAAACTTTGAGAAAAAAAATGTGTGCTTAAAATGCCTGTTCAGCTGAGGATTTTTGGTGTAACTGAATTCAATTCAGCATTTTTCCTTTGTGGAGAAAGAGAGTCCTTTTTTTCAAGCCATATTTTGTGCATTGATTCAACAAAGAACAGGCATCTTCTTTCCTCGGACTTCTGAATATAGACTGCTTCCTTTATCACGCCTAAGAATATGGAATATTTCATCCCTTTCTGCTTATGCTCTCTTTGTGACAGTATGAGTCTCTTATGTCCCTTATAGTATCATGTAGTGCTTCCCTCCACACCTCCTGCTAAGAGTCATTGCTTGTGGCAGTTCTCCTAGGAGAATATATTCTTATCACCTGATAAGTACTTACTTTCCCACAGATATCAAGGTTCTTTTAATATGTATTGGTCTTTGCTCCTCTCCAGCAGTAGCAAGAAGGTGTTTATTTGCTTGTCTGAATTTGGTACAATACAGAAGTGATCCTATCAGCTCAATTGCCAAAGTATGAGTCTGTGTAATACTATTTTTAAGCTTAAGTTTGGCTTCATTTTACTTGTCTAGGATGAATGTCATATGTTGATACAAGAGTCTGTGATAAACGGGAATGGTGGGATTGATCCCAGTTTCTTTATAATTTTGTATAGATCGAACTAGAAAATAATTAACTGTGTGAAGGATCTTGACACGTGACCAAAACAACCAAACTTAGGACAGTTTCTGAAGTGCCTGAATACTATTTGGAAAAGACACATAGGAAGAACTTTTCATGAGAACAGGATTTTCAGGGCTGAATGGCAGTAATACAGGTGGCTAATTTCTCTGAAGTGGACCGAATGTTGAAGTGCTTTAAAAATCTGACAAGAAGTGTCAATGTTGCTGCTTGTTGCAGAATGACTTTAGAAATTTGGCTTGAAATTTGAAGACCCGGACTAAGAGCAACAGTTTATCAAAGCAGCAAATAAACTTAATTTTAGTCTTCTTTTCAGGTGAGGTGGCTAAGGAAAAGCTCTTATGTGAGCATTTCTAATGTCTGAATTTGTGATTTGATATTCAGAATAGCACTTTGCTCTCTAATTGTCACTTTTCACACCCTTAGTTCTAAAATACAGGCTAGTTCAGTTCATATTGTTTAGCACATTCTAAGGTAGTAGGCATGTCAATGGCATCCAGTCTCTGTGAGCATAGATTTCAGCTCAGATTCCTACACTGATTGGAAATTTAGGTTTGTTTTTATGTTTACAGTTGGAACTACAAGGTTTTGTATCTATTGCATTCTTATTCTGCTGAGATGCCAAGAGATGGGCATGATATTATTCACACAACTGGGGTTCTGCTCACTTGACTATGTCAAAATAATAGCAACAAAGATCAAGCTCATCCCTGATGCACCTCCTGGAAGTGAGGACCATTCTGCTGAGTGAATATATCTCATTAGTTGTATTCCTATGCAACTCCTGATACTGCTTATTGAAGAATCAGAACTTCTGCATCCAGAATAGAATCCCAGTAGTGTTACACTTCACCTTCTAGAAACCTGGCCTAAAGCAAAGATGTTGTGATGTAAAAACTGCTCAGCTCTCATCCACAGTCTTGTGGGTGATATTCTGGCATCTGGCTATAAGGAAACACTGAGCTTTTGATACTGAAGAGAGTACCAAGTAGTCAGTACCTCTTAAATTCAGGCCTTTGCTCCTGGTGGGCTGAAAGAAAACCAAAGATGGCAGACTGATCTCAGGAGCTTTCAGACTCTTGGAGCTAACAGAAAGTTTGGGGGAAAGCTTTGGATCGAGTCCTGTCTTATTTGACCTGATTTGCTAATTCCTAGGCAGGATGTATTACTCTGTGACCATCCATTGTTAGGAGTGCAGACTACATTGCTGGAGCAGCAGCTTCACTCTATACAAGTAGCACATTTTTTCAAAAATGTGTAGCTGGTCTGAAAGATGGAGTGGCTAAGCCTGCTAATTATATGAAACTCTTTAATATGATGCTGGAGGTGTTAAAACAATTTTACCTGCATTAAATATGCTGTGCTTATGCAAACGTGGCACACAGATTGCAAGTTGTAAAAGTTATCAGGGAGACTCATTGTTTAAATGTGAGCTATAGGTTACATAAATAAATAGCTCTCCCTCAATAAATGGCAAGGTGTCATGGTGTTAGCCACGTGGTTTATAACAGAGTAGAATTAATGTTAACACTTCTGTAGCTTTCTTTCTCTGATTAGTAATTCTTTCGATGTTGGTAGATGAGCTGAATTTATGAAAGTTTTGCCTGCCCTCTAGGTCTCTAGTTTGTATTCCTTGTGCATTGCAGCCTGCTTTTGACTCTAGCAGCAATGTTGGATACTAAAACCATGAATAGCTCAGGCTCCCTGCTCAGCCTGTGGAGCGAGGCAGATCCAAACCAAACTGAGAGCTTCCCTTAGGGCAAGATCTCCACTCCCCCAGCTCCCAAAACCCAGTCCTCCAGCTCGAGAAGTAGCCTGTTTGCAATTAGCAGTGCATATATCATAAAGCAATGACACAGGATTGCATATAATGAGAAAATAGAGATTGGTGTGTTAACGAATAAGGAATTTACCAGAGTCAGTTTCTTGCACTTTTCTGTAATATATATGCTGCAGTAAAGATACATATATGTTCAAACAGAGGCACAAAGTGATAATATGCTGCCTGTAACTTCTTAGATTGGTTTTTGAGTGCAGAATTTTGAAAGCTCAGGAAACGCTATATGAGAAAAGCTGCTCTGGCTGGTCAGAGAGAGTTTCATTAAAGTTTCTTGCTGATATTAGTTTTAAATTCACCTACACCTCCTTCAGCTTCTGGCAGAAGGCTGAAGAGGGTGAGGAGTGTGAAGTGACAGGTTGCACATTCCTCCTTGGTCTCCTATGCTTTTTTTTTTTTTTTACCCAGTCATGCTAATTTACATGCAGCTTTCAAAACAAAACTTGAGCAAGCATCCTCCTTCTCCTTCCCCATCTGCCCCAATTCCCACTCCTTTTCTGCTGCACGAGCCTAATCACCTGATTTCACAAAAGTGAAAACCAGGTGTTTCACTTACTCTTCTTCATTTAAGGGGAATCTGCAGGCCTGATTCTGTAACCTTCAATGACTGTTCTGGCAAACAGTGGGGAAGGTGCTCAGCCCTTCGAGGAATCTGCTCAGCCGTTTGCAGACTCCCAGCTCAGGCACTGCTGTACTCTCCTGCAGCACTGCATCACAGGGAGGCTCTTGCCCATCCGTTTTGTGGTGGATTAAGGAGGAGAAACCTGGTTTCATGGCAGTAATTCAGCAGCAATGTCTGCGTTAGGCGCAGTGGAAGCAATTGGATCAACTCAGTGAAGGGATTAAAAGAAGCCAGATGCTGTCTTAATGGACAAGCATAAGGCGAAGTTGCAAACTTGGCCTTTTGGGGAAATTGAAAGCAGTTTAGTTCAGGTTCAGATTAGAGGGTTGAGAAAGAAATTGTCTATTAGTGTCAAACCAGGCTGACAGCGCACCCACACCGAGCTTGCAGATGCTCCACACCCACCAGACAGAGCCACGCATTAACCTCATGGTGATGTGGGGCATGTGCCTCGCCTTGCAGCCCTGCTTAGGCTTGTGGAGCCACACAAGCAGCAACCCAGAGGTCACTAAGCCACTTCCCTTGAGACCAGCTCTCAGACTGGTGCAAACAGAACTTGTTGGTATGATATGAGGTCTGTTAGGTTTAAACCAGACTGCAGGGCTGCTGTTTGCTCATCATCACTCCAGCACTGGGCTGGAAGGCAGGCAGGGGCAGGATTCAGTCACCTTAGCAACCTCTCAGCCAGCACTTCTGGAGAACACATTGCACCAGGTTTAGGCCAACCAAATCCTTTCTCCAACCCTCAGAGGAAGGGGAAAGAGGGAGGCAGGCTCTGAGCCTGAGTTATAAGCTCCTCTCCACTCTGATCCCAGGACAGTGGATCAGCATGTTGAGGCTGACATTGAAACTGTGCTGTAACTCTTCACAGGTAGCCTTGTGTTCAGTGAAAACCAAGGTTGCTTTGCTGGTCTTTTTCTAGGTCAGAGAAAGGGAACAGACACTAATAGTGACCTCAACTCCTTCTGTGCTCATGTTATTTTGTGAAAAGAACCGCTGGTGATCCATGAAAGCTGCCTTCCAGTTTCAAGCCCTGAAAAAAGTTACACTTTAAAATTATTTAAATTCCTTCACTGCTAAATATTTCCTGGAAGAACTTCCTTCCCTTCCTTCCCTTCCTTCCCTTCCTTCCCTTCCTTCCCTTCCTTCCCTTCCTTCCCTTCCTTCCCTTCCTT